>JAXQQM020069168.1:0-11125 GCA_034641835.2 Pinus albicaulis
AGTGTTACCATTTTTTGGTCATCTAACCTATTATCATTAGATGGACCCAAGTACACCATGTAAGACCAATTTTACCCTAAGTAAAATTGCTTTCACTATGTAAAATAACTTAATAAACCACATTTATTAGGTTGTTTATGGTCTAAACAGGAAACCCCAAAAGGAAATATTAAACAAACCTATTTTGTTTAATTTTCCTCATGGAACAATTAATTAAACCATAATTTAATTATTATTCCTAGTCATGTTTAACCCAAAAACAAAGAAATTAATTAGATAAACCTTTATTTATCTTATTATTTTCTAGGAATAATTATTTAAATCTTATTTAGATAATATTCCTTGTTAAATATGACCAAATCACCCACAAATAATTAAATAAATCATTATTTATTTAATTATCTTTCAACCACTTCCTTAAATAATTAAATAAATCATTATTTACTTGATTATCTTCTAACCGCTTCCTTAAAAAGATAAATAAATCATTTATTTATTTATTTTTGACAAATCAAGGGATTTGACCCAAGTCAAATACCTTTTCCCTCCAACAAATATAATAAAATATTCCATAAAAGTGGATCTAGATCTGGTTAACCCATGCACCAAGATCTAGAATGACCCAATATTTTGTTATAAATAGGAGGGTTTTTCCTACCATTCTTCACCTTTTTTTGCCTATTAGATCACTCTGGATCTATACACTTGGTCACTCTTTTCTACCATTTTCTGTGTGAGCTCCCTTTGAGTTCTATTCTTTGTGTGGGTTTTCTACACCAACAAGAGAGAGAAATCTTAGATCTGAAGTGCTGAGGACTTCCAAGAACCCATCCCACTGAGGAGAATTGGATACACCTTCTTTTTTTCCTCCCAGGTGCCCAATTAATATAAAAATTATTTCAAAAATTGTTCTTGTCTTGTCTATTGGTATATGGAGCAAATCCTTGTTTTTTCTGCTTAATGTCTTTCCATGCATAGATCTGGTTTTTGCAGCTCTTTTATGTTCAACTAACCGCAGATCTGAAGATATTGGCAGCCAATTTTGTTGTTAGGGCTATTAGTTATGCGTAGCTAAAGTGGTCCTTTTTCGTACACTTTGACAAAGGATTCATACTAACAAATGGCGACTCCACACGGGTTTTAAATTACGACCGTTGTCGTTTTTCATATTCCTGCATATCCAGCTACTTCAGACCCTAGGGTTTCTTTTAAGCTATTTATTTTTCCTATTTTTATGTTGTTTTTATCACATAAAACCCTAAAACATTAAAATTTTTAACTTCTGTGTGTTTCTGGCCCTATTGAGCAGGTAAGCGACATCAGCCGCAACTGAGATGACAACTTTTCCGAAAATCTTCCGCCGAGACAACCGGAATGGGAGGTCACACTTTTCAGCCCAAAAACTGCGACCTGGACCTCCAGGTTGCACTTTTCAGCCTCTTTTCTGCGACCTGCACTGAAAACAGGTCAGAACCTGCGACCTACCATTTTTTCAGTTGTTTTTCTGCAATTTTTCTGGGTTTTGCTGAAGCTTCTGTCAGGGTTTTCCAGCCTCTATCTCAGCCCGCTTTGACCTAGTTCTGATATGTTTTTACTCATCTAAGTGGGAACCTAGCCCCCTAGGGCTTCAATACCCTCCACTTTTTGTGGAAGATTTTTAGCTGTTTCAGCCGTCTATTTTTCAGAGTTTCAGCCTTCCCTTTTTCAGATCTGAAACCTCCTCCTCAGATCCCTTTAAATCAGCCTTTCTTCCTTTCAAATCACCTCTTTTCGTTTTGTTTGGACCTCTCTTTAGGACCTCCTCCCTGTCCTTTCCGCTTTTTGCTGATTTCCTCCCTTTTTCCAGCCACCTTGCCTCTGTCTCTTGGCTGTGATCTGCACCTCTTTTCAGCAGCTTTATCCTTTAGATCCCTGTCCCTTTTGACCTTAGATCTATTGGCCTCTTTTTAAGTGTGTTTTGACTAGATTTTTGCCCTTTTTTAGATTAGTTTTGAGCGACCCGCCTTCTTGGGTTGAATCGATGCAATAGTAGCTGTTATTTTTATGTTATTTCAGCATTATATACTGTTCTCTGCAGATTTATTTTCAGTTACGCAGCACACTTTTTTCTTGCTCTCAAAACGAAAAGGGTTTTAAAAATTAAAATTAACGCACACCACACACTGACCCTAAGTGAAGAAGCGCCTGGTTAACACCGCCTGGCAAAGAATCTAAAATCAATTGTCACTGCACATTTTCTGCCCTTGACCTCACTTGATTCTGTCCCTGTTTGCCCTTGTCGGTTTCCTTCTTCCCATCATCATTGCGCCCCCAAGGCGCCTTTCCCAGAGACTTCTTGGCCTTCACCCTCAGTTTCCGGTTGATCGACCTGCTCCGTCCCGCCGTCGTCGAGCCAGTCCTCCTCCGAGTCCGCACTCCGACTCCTCTTCTGATTCATTGGGTTCTCCTTCTCCTCCTGGTTCTCCCCCTGTCACCTTCACTATGTCTGGTCCAGGGCCTAACGTTAGCGGTGCTCCAGGCCCTAATGCGGGAACCACTACTAGCGGAACCGCCACAGGAACTACCTCGGCCATACCCTTGTTGCCATACATTGCAGGCCTCAGCCTCCCCGATTTCAATCAGTTGATCAATGACCCTATCCGCCACGATGTTGGTTGGCCTGCTATGCCAACCAAGCTCCCCTTCGACATCCCTAAGTTCGAAGGCCTTGCTGGAGAAGATCCAACCAATCATGTCCGATCTTTCCACATGTGGTGTTCCTCCAATTCCATTACCAATGACTCCATCCGTCTTCGTTTGTTCCAACGCACGCTTACCGGCGAAGCTTCTAAATGGTATGTTGACCAAGCCACCTCTTCCCATACCACCTTTGCGACCCTTGCCCAAGCCTTTTTATCTTATTTCCAGCTCCCTCTCCGATACGATACTGGCACGGAGCTCTTGACTTCATTCAAGAAAACCTCTTCGACCCGCCTTTCCGCCCATGTTCAGGAATGGCGACGAAGACGGAGCTTATGTCGAGCCCCCCCCTTCGAAGATCGGGTTTACATGGATTGGTTCCTTCGCACCCTCTTAGCTCCTATCGGCAAAGATGTCGCCTCTCACTTTCCTCAAACCGAAGAAGCTGCCCTCCAAATAGCCTTGAAATATGACCTGATCTACGCTCAATCTGGTTATGTTTATATTGTTCTTCCTGACCTCCCCAGGCCCGGCGGCGCTAACGCCCCGGGGGCATCTCATTCCGCCGACGGTATCGTTGGAGCCCTTTCCCATCCGTACGCTCAACCTCCTATGGGCTATGGTCTCCCTCAGGGAGGGGCCAACACCTCTAGCACTCTTCCCCCTCTCGGTAGCATGTATCCAGGATACGGCATGCCTCCTCCTTTTGCCCAACCTCCTGCTTACCTCAATGTTGCCCAACCTAACCATTACCTTTATCCGCAGCCTGGTGCGCCAGCTCCTCCAGCATATGCCCTTCCATCTCCCTTGCCTCCTCCAAACCTGCAACAGCACTTACAACCCCCTCCAGGGAAAGTATTTGCACAGCAGGGCGCGACTAATCCCCCTTCTTCTCAAAGAAGGCGGAGAGGCAACCCAAACCAATCTGCCCCTGGTACCCGTGGACCCAATCCTGGTGTTGACCCTAACACTGCCAACCAGCAACAGGGCACTCAGCCCAAGCCGGACAGGCCGCTTCACACAAATAAGCCTTGTTCGTGTTGTGGTGTTTATGGTCATTACACCCACGATTGTCCCCTCTTACCCCAGATGCGGAAGATGTGGGAGTCTCAAGCCACATTGCGCGGACAACACGCCTCCCCTCATGCTCCTCCTAATGTGGCCACTACCCAACCGGCTGTGTTTACTGATCCCTTCCCTCAGCAAGGATTCGTGGCTACCCAACCGCCTGACAGCCAGGTCGCCACTCCCCCTTCCCTTTCTGGTTCCTCCGATTACCAGATCCTTATGATGCACTCCGATCCTAACCCGCCCGTCGATCTTCACCTTCAAACTCGGTCTCGCTAGTACCCCAAGCCTCCTGCTCAGTCTGCCCCCGAGCCTCCTTCTTCAGGTTCTACAGAGCCTCTTTCGACACCCAGTGGCCCCTTACATATCCCTCAACCGAAAGTTGAGGTTCATACCAAGATTCCTAAGGGACCATTACGTCGAAACGCTGCTCCCGGTCGAGCTGCTCACTCGTATAGCATAGTAGATGATTTGGCGCAATCTCCTGCTGCCATTTCCACACTGGAACTCCTCCAGTCGTGCCCTTCCCAAAAGAAGGCTCTACTATCTGCAGTGGGCGCTGTAGATCCTGCTGATGACCAAATGATTGTTTTCGACGCCACTCAATCAGACCATCCTCCTCTTCCTCCTTCCGTCGCCTTCCAAATCCCAGTCAAAATCCGGAACGCCAACGTTTCCCGGTGTATAATTGATGAGGGGGCATCCACCTGCGTGATGTCTGCTTCGGTTTGGAAGCAACTCGGATCCCCTGAGTTGGCCCCTTCCACAATCACCCTTCGAGCGTGGGACGGCCATGCCTCCTAGCCCATTGGCCTGTTTCATAATTGTCCTATCACCCTCGCCGGTAAGACTGTTTGCGTTGACATCGAAGTCATAACCACCTCGCTAGAATACAACATTCTATTGGGGCGAAGCTACACCTATGCTATGTCTGCTGTCCCATCCATGGTTTTCCGCAAGATGTCTTTCCCCCATAATGGAAAGATAGTCACCATTGACGAGTTGACATATCATGAGCCAAAATCTCAGACCTCATCTGAGACAACCATCTCTTCTGTAGCCAACAAGCAAACCGTCAATTCCTTGACTAGTGTCTCCCCTGGCGTTTACAAAGATTCCTCCCTGCCTAGAAATTTTCCTAATCTCCCCCCTCCTCCTATCACTGATCCCAGCTTATTGAATGTTTGCATGATGCAATCGTCTCAGGCTTCCCTTAAGTGGCCTGCTTCGGCTAGTCAGCAACCTCCCCCTCGCCCTCCGCAACTCGCTCCTAGCCATTCATCTCAGCCAACCGAACCTCCTCCTTCTAGCCCTCCCCCTACAACTGATATCCCTGAACCCCTTTATCCTCCTGGATCGGTTCCCCTAAGCCTTAACCATCTCAGAGCCATTCCTCCTGGTCATTACCTTGCTGGGCAGATACCTTTCCTGGCTCCCCCTCCCGGAGTATATTCTGTCCCCGTCATGGCCACCCTCTCTCTCCCTAACCTAACCTTGGGCATACCGGTCTGGTACCTTGATCCTCCCGCCGCTACCCCTCCTGGTCACCCCAAACCCTACATGGCTTTGACACTAGTTCAACCGGTCCCCCTCGCTTCCTCCATTTCCACTGTGCCCCCAGCACCTCCACAGGACCCTTCTCCTGTTGTGCCAGCCCCCGGGAAGAAAGGAAAAGCTCGCAAGGGGACACTCAAAGACAAGACCACCACGACTGACCCGACACCTCCTCCGCCCGCAAAGCCTTGTGCCTTGTGTGATGTCGCCGGTCATGCCACCCATGCTTGTCCCGAGTTGACCCGTATTCAGTCCATGGTTAAAGTCGCGTTCCCTGAATCTACGGTCCCGGAAGCCTCCATTCCTTCTTCGTCCGTAACCAAGAACCCCAAGACTCTCCGCACCAACAAACCCTGTGCTTTGTGCGGTGTTCATGGCCATTACTCCCACCATTGTCCTCACCTGACGCATTACCACGCCTCTTTAGAGGTAGTCCGAGAGTATGAGGTTGAACAGAATCAATCCGCCTCTCCCATACTCGCGCAGTATGCTTCGGGCCAGCCTGAGGATCCCCCCGCCCCCATCGACATTCCCCCCCCTGATGTTCAGATGACAGAGTCTACCACAACCATTCTTTACCAATCCTCCTCTGCGAGACACTCGGAGCCCAGTCCCCCTGCATCCTCCCCTGTTGTTTCGCCCAACCACCTCTTTTCTACCCATACTCGAGATCACTCCACCCGTATCTCTGTTGACCTCCGCAGCCCGAGTCCTCACCATACTTCCGATAGCCCTCATATACCACCCTCGAGCTTGTATATGAGTCATAGTCATCTTGCTCCTTGCACTCCCTCTCGCAGTTGCCGCTCGATGTCTTCTGTCCACTCACGCTGTCGTCATTGTCTCTCCTCCCCTCATTTGTTGTCTTGTAACACCATTCCGCAGGACCCCCCGTCCACACCCTTTATCGGTTATGCCGATGGTGCAAGTCGTTACTCCCGGAATCTAGCCTCGGCAGGTTGGGCCATCTTCACCCCCTTGCATGCCCTTGTTCTCTCCAACGGGGTCTGCATTGGTTCTGCCACCAACAATCAGGCCGAATATGATGCAGTGCGTGGCCTCTTAGTCGATGCCCTCTTCCATCGCATCCTCCATCTGCACGTTCATTTGGATTCCCTACTTCTTGTCATGCAACTAAATGGTGTTTATCGTGTGCATAACCCTGTGCTGTTTAGACGCTATTTACAAGTGAAACTCTTGATACGTGCATTTGAAACCATAACTTTCAACCAGGTACCTCGAGAACAGAATCACTATGTAGATAGTATTGCAAACCATGTTCTAGATTGGCATTTATCACACGCATTTCATACAAGACAATAACATTTATAATCATTAAAAAACGATGCATATCCATAATATGTGTCGCAAAACATGTGTTTAGAGTCCATCTACTCTGATACATATGACATGCCCATAGCATGTTACAAAAAACTCAAAACTAGGGGCACCACCTGCCCCTACATACACACTAGGGGGCACCACATGCCCCACACCTACTCACTATCTGGCGGATCCCGAGCCAATGGCTCTGCCCCTGCAGCCCGTAGATCATGTATGCCTTGACCGGCCATCGCCATGCGCCGCATGACACCTCGCCATTCCGAGGGAAGACCAATGCATGCCTCCACGTACTGGTCGTCTAAGTCTTGCCACCCACGCTCTGAAACTCTGGTCAGCAACGTCTCGCATCTACGGTGGATGTCCTCTAGAAGGGCAGCCGCATCCTCATTGCGCGCTGCTCTCGACCCACTCAACCCTGCAGCTCTAGAGGCTGCCGGGCGTCCCATATATCCGGCCAGTTTTACCGAAGCTATATCTGCATACCAAAAGTACATGAATCGGTACCATATCTACTATTCAATAACTTTAACATGCCCATACAAGAATAGTTACTTATCACTTAGCATTGGGCCCCCATACTCGACCAGGCAGAAGTGGTAGGTCCGGATCCCCACAATAACTCATCCCACTATAGGGATAGTCGTCTATGTATAACGGCATCTGATCCCAATGGGCAAAGAACTCAGGTCGAAACACTCGCCCGACCGCCCCTCCTCCTCCTCTGCATAGTAGCCGCCCCCACCGGCGCATCCTGGGCTCTCTCGGGCCCCCATCTGGGAGCTGTATACGAGGCCGCAAGGTCAGGATCTTCTCAAAGAAGAAGGCGCACAATAAAGTCCCATACGAGCAATCGTGGTTCACTCCGCTTGCGAGACGACATTGTCGCTTTTAGCGGCCTTGACATCATTTAGGCCCACCCATAGTGGTCCTCAACACACTCTCCACAATCATCATCTGCCCCCCAGTGATGTGATGGAGCGCCTGGTTGCCCAAGATCCGCAGCACTGCTGCGGCCACTGCACGGGTCTTTAATCTCTCTAGGTCCCCGATCGGTATCCAAGTCCCCTTGACTTGGAGACCCGGTCGACAATGATGCTCCACAAACTCCATGATATGCCACCCCCGCGGTAATACTGGCTGCGTGTTTCCCACCATCCCCAGTGGCAGGAGACTTGTCAAGAAATACACATCCTGGACTGTCAGTTCGATCCTGTGCCCCTGCACTATAAAGACCTCATGCTCTGGATCCCAGTAACTGATAATCCAGGCCAAAAAAGGCTCTCCTGCTCTCATCAAAGGGTTCTCCAAAAACTTTAGAACCCCAAACCTGGCCAACACACGACGGACACCCTGATCCACCTAGATCTCTGCCCATAATGTACCCAGGTCTCTCTCTCTCCATTTAACCCATAAATCTGCCATACCTGCATAGAAACATCATCTTTGTCAGCATACAGATCGGAAATACCATAACCAAACACAAAAACCCAACTCTCAGCCATAAAACAACACTAAAACCCCTTCATCTCCCAGGTCGCATTTTTCTGCCCAATTCTGGGACAGGTCGCATTTTTTGCCCTGAAACCTGCTTCCCAGGTCGCACTTTTTGGCCCAAAAAGTGCGACTCGGCCGTAGAGATGAAGGAGGGACTGTTTCTGATATTTTGGGCCCTAAACTGAACTTTCAATCCATCAAAATGAAAGAGTAAGGTTAGGCCTCTTACCTGCAACTGACAGATATCGATTCCAACGGTCATTTTTTCCGCTACGCTCACCACAAGATTTAGGGCCTTCTCTCCTCTCTACATTCACAACAGCAACAATAGCAAATGAGTGAATTTGGAGGGAAAACTTCCTTATTAAAAGAGAACCCCTGTTTCTTCTTTCGATTGCTGCAACCATACCGTAGCCCCGTTTGACAAACCGTCTGCACCATTGGAAAGCTCTCACTGAGCCCTAAAATGGGTATCTGTTAGTTTTTTGTGACTTGATACTTCACCAGGACACATTTTGTCCAAGAAGGGTCACTTCACCTCTCCCTAAAATCGCATTTCCTCACTTACGACACTTGTACTTGGGGCGCCATTTTGCCTCCTTACTTGTCTTTGTTCATGTCGATTTTCGTCATGAGTTACCATCTTGTACTCATGTTTTCATGGTCCCCCATTGGGCCTTTACTGTGTGGCAGCACCATCAAGTCGCCCTTGTTTAGAGCATCCAAGTTGAGTCATCATCGCATTCATGAGTCTATCCCGGTCCCTTTGTACCCAGCTATAGCCCTCCATTCTTCATTTCTTGGTCTCTCTCTTGTGTCACACATTATGACCTTGAGTCCCACTTGTCCCCTATCCCTTATGATATTGTGTCGGTCGTTGCCATGTCATTCATGCCCTTTATGCTCTAACAAGAGAAGTCGTCCATTAAGCTACTCAGTCCTTTGCTACTCGGTCCTTTCCATTTCACCATCATCATTGATGCAGATTATCAGTCGCTCTACTATTGTCTCTCGTGCCTTAGTTGAGGATCTCTCATTACCTCATAGCGGACCTCCATACATTGACATCAACTCATTCTTTCCGAAGCTGGGTCTAGAGGCGGTGTACCTTGGTTTCCGACTTCCACTCTTTTTTGGTGCCTCGGATCGAGCGGGGATCTCTCATTCCCTTTGACTTGATTGTTTCTCCACTTCAGCTCCTTTCAGCATGATCGAGATCTGTATGCTTGATGGTCCAGTGATGCAGCAACAGCTATTGGTGATGCCCGGGTGTGTGTGAGATGTCTCAGCCCTCATGAGGGGGTGGCCCTGCAGGTAGCCCCCACATGCCCGGATGACCTCTTCATTGCAGCCTTCGATGCAGCTCCATATATTTGATGATGTTGGCCTTAGCCACTTGCAGCGCCTCTTTGATTTGCATGTATCAGTCAGATTTTGTGAGCCCTTCCCCATTTACATGGGGCATTTGGGTTGTATTTGTATCTCATGTACTCAGATATTATTGTACAAGTCCTGGCGGTTATCCCAGGCACAACATGTATATGGGATTCCTCATTGCATTTTTATCTGGCTCATGACTATGCCAGCTGTACTTTATGGTTCGGTCCCTTGTTTATTGGACACACTATTCTTTTTTACTTTGTCTTGGCGGGCATAGGTATGCCTCCCCCGCCGCCTTCAGCACAGGTACCCTCTCATAAAAAGAGACTTGTGGCCCCTGCGAGTCTCGTCTCCTCAGGGTCTAGTTCTTCAGCACACTATCTACCTTGCATTTCTCTCTCTGACTTCCCTTTGTGTTGTCTAGTGATTGAGTTCTTACAACGTACTTCGGTCATACGATTTTCTCCTGACACTCACACGCTAAGGGGTAATCTGTTCATTTTTTGGTCATCTAACCTATTATCATTAGATGGACCCAAGTACACCATGTAAGACCAATTTTACCCTAAGTAAAATTGCTTTATATGTAAAATAACTTAATAAACCACATTTATTAGGTTGTTTATGGTCTAAACGAGGAAACCCCAAAAGTATTAAACAAACCTATTTTGTTTAATTTTCCTCATGGAATAATTAATTAAACCATAATTTAATTATTATTCCCGGTCACGTTTAACCCCAAAAACAAAGAAATTAATTAGATAAACCTTTATTTATCTTATTATTTTCTAGGAATAATTATTTAAATCTTATTTAGATAATATTCCTTGTTAAATATGACCAAATCACCCACAAATAATTAAATAAATCATTATTTAATTAATTATCTTTCAACCACTTCCTTAAATAATTAAATAAATCATTATTTATTTGATTATCTTCTAACCACTTCCTTAAAAAGATAAATAAATCATTTATTTATTTATTTATTTTTGACAAATTAAGGGATTTGACCCAAGTCAAATACCTTTTCCCTCCAACAAATATAATAAAATATTCCATAAAAAGTGGATCTAGATCCGGTTAACCCATGCACCAAGATCTAGAATGACCCAATATTTTGTTATAAATAGGAGGGTTTTTCCTACCATTCTTCACCTTTTGTTGCCTATTAGATCACTCTGGATCTATACACTTGGTCACTCTTTTCTACCATTTGCTATGTGAGCTCCCTTTGAGTTCCATTCTTTGTGTGGGTTTTCTACACCAACAAGAGAGAGAAATCTTAGATCTGAAGTGCCGAGGACTTCCAAGAACCCATCCCACTGAGGAGAATTGGATACGCCTTCTTGTTTTCCTCCCAGGTGCCCAATTAATACAAAAATTCTTTCAAAAATTGTTCTTGTCTTGTCTATTGGTATATGGAGAAAACCCTTATTTTTTCTGCTTAATGTCTTTCCATGCATAGATCTGGTTTTTGCAGCTCTTTTATGTTCAACTAACCACAGATCTGAAGATATTGGCAGTCACTTTTGTTGTTAGGGCTATTAGTTATGCGTAGCTAAAGTGGTCCTTTTTCGTACACTTCGACAAAGGATTCATAACA
>JAXQQM020090147.1:0-37488 GCA_034641835.2 Pinus albicaulis
TTTGAAAATTTTGAAATCCTTTAAACTTTTCTCTAGTTTTTCTTGGGACCACTCTTTGCCTTGTTTTCACAGTGCGGGCATTTTCGCACTTTTCCTGTGTAAACAGTGCGGGACCGCACCTATGATATCTTGGAGCCTGCAGACCCTGTTAAAGTTTTGAAAAAATTCAGATTTCTTTCTTTAGTTTATCTTGATTTTGATTTTGATTTTTTGTTTTCTGCCCAGATTGATGATTGTTTCTGTCAAAAGCTTTCTGTTAATAAATATCAACAGTATTGATGTTTTGATGATTTTCTAGAATTTTTGCATTTTGGATTGCGTTTCACTTGGTCTTTTGTAGCGATTTGAAGCATTTGACGTTTTGAAGTACCTCAGATTACCTTGGTATTTTTGGTCTTTTGCTGAATCTGACCTGATTGTGAAAACATCCTTTATTGAGAAATAGAGTTACCTGTTTCTTTGCAAACCTTCGAAAAGAAACTTTGTTATTGGTTTTTGAATTTCGTTTTTTATAAAAACATAATTGAGTGTTTTTCGATCTGTTTGTTATTCTGAACGAATATATCCTTAGTTTGCTGAACAACTAAGATAAAACATTCTTCAAAAAATCTTAAAGATTTTATCCATTTAGATTATTAAAGTTTGTAGTTTTGAGTGCTATTAAACTTTTTAGATCTCGAAATTAGTTTGTAGTTTTGAGTGCTATTAAACTTTGTAGATCTTAAAATTAGTTTGTAGTCTTAAGTGCTTTTAAAATTTCTAGATTTCTTTTGAAGGAAAATTGTGTTGTAGCTTCAAGTTTTTGGAAAGTGAAAGGATTTTCATTGTGAGCTTTGACAAATTGTTGGAAAAGACAAAAATAGTTTCTTTCAATTGTTATTTATGTTTAAAGAAAGAATTGTTCATTAAAAGAATTGCATTCTCTAACTTTTCCTTAATTAGAATTTCATTGAAAGGAAGCAATCTGATCATCATTTTTAGATGCATTTTTAGTGTCTTTTGGAAATCGAGTCATTTCACACCATGAGAGTTTCATTTCCGCACCCATTGACGTAAGAAACAACTCTAAAAAGTAACGCTTAATTAAAATTAATCTAGCATCTTTTTATTTTCTAGGGCTCTTATCACCAACATAGCTTAGGCTAGTATCTTGGAGTAGGGAGTAATTAAATCTCCAAAGTAGTAAAAAAAAACAAGTAGACAAATCTTGCGGTAGGAGATAAATCCAATTGTAATTTGTATAATCTGGGAAGCTTCTCTTAAAGAAGTCAATCACGAGATCATATTTGAACCTTTGAGACAATCAATTATGTTTCATTGGGGAAGATAGAATATTTTGCGCGTATTACAAACGGTAAACCTCAGATTAACCATTGTCGAGGAGCCTGGGGTCACTTGTCGATAAACCTTAGATTAACCATGTCGAGGAGCCTTCAAGTGGATTGAGCTTACTACTCTTCCCTTGCGCATGAAATCAGATCATAGACTGTTCCCCCAGTTATATTTGTTACTGTTGGTAACCTTAGTGTCCATTATCTTAAGATTATTTCCTAAGGTGACGGTGAAGGAAAGATCTCACTGTACCTGGAGCAGACATCGACTAGACTCACTTGGACTCTCTAGGGGGTTCTCTTCACATGAGATGGTTTTGTGAGGAAACTTGTGCCAGTCTGTTTCATTAAGAAAGTTGTCGGGGTAACTGTTCCGACCGCCCTTTCTGTGTTAAATTTATACTATGTTGGATTTCATCACCAACTAGTGTTTTTAGTATGGAAAGTTATTGTTTGTGTGTGGTTTGAACTTTTAGATTTTTTAAGCGTGTGATTCAGCTGTTTGTTTCTTTAGAGACTTTAGGTGTTTTCATTGAAATTTTCTTTGTTTGCGTGTGATTAGTTAATATTTAATCGTGGCGGAATTGCCAAGACAATCCCAGAGACTACAAGGGAAACCCCCTAAATATTCACCGAGTCAGCTTGAAGGGCTTCGTGCTCTGGTATCATCCAGTAGTGGTAGGATTAGATCAACAGAAATTGGAAGTTCATCCATAATTGTCTATCCTGATCATCAAATACCTACAACAGAATACATTCAAGAACCGATTTTAGTTTCTGAAGTTGCTGGTAGTATTTCTGCTTCCAGTGAATTGGCTGACGAACCTGAAATCTCTGAACCTGAAACTAAACCTTCTGTTTTAGAAACATCCTTAGGATTTATTTCACCAACTTCTAGCAATATTGATTCACCTAGGGTAAGAAATATTGTCACAGACGATCTTCCAGCTGGTCTTATTTCCATTGAAGAACTTACTAATCCAGATGAAGATATATCTCTTCCCGACTCCCCTCAATATTTAAATCTTAGGGAGCGTGAATATATTTTCTACAGCCCTATTCGAACTAGTGCTTGGTATCTATCTTTAACAAATTTTTTAGAGAATCCGGGTCTTGCTTTTTCTCCACCTCGAGTTCCATTTCATCCTACACCCAGAGGTTACTATCCGCCATCCATTATGGCCGGAGAGTCATCCATGTTTTCTCAAACACCAAAATCATTTTTACATGGTGGTCCTTCTGTTCCTTCGGGATATCAGGCTTTGTCTGGTACTTTCTCGGGAGCAGCTCCTCAACCAATTGAACAAGTGTTTTCATCTGGTAATAGTGGTGTTAAAACTGAAACATTGAACGCAGCGCAAATTTATATGATGTCTGGTAATGTTCTGAATCCTCAACCTCAAGGCAGTTAGTTACTGCCTGGGGGTCCAACACAGGGAAATCCGTTACCACCTGGAGGGCAACCTTTAGGTAGTCAATTACCGCCTAGGGGGCAACCTTCAGGTAGTCAGTTACTGCCTGGGGGGAAACCTTCAGGAAGTCAGTTACCACCTAGGGGGCAACCTCAAGGGAACTTTTTCCCAGGACAAACTCTCGAGTCATATTATTTTGGGGGACAACCCCAAGGACAGTACACACTTCAAGGGTATCAACCTTCAGGACAGCACATGCCCCAAGGTCAACCCCAAACTCAATATGCACCTCAGGGTCCTTATCAACCCCAGCTTCAGTACGCGCCTCAAGGTTATCAACCTCAAGGTCAATACCCAATTCAAGGTTTCCAACAGCCTTTGGTCAGCCATCTATTCAAGGAGCCGGAAATTTACCACTCACTTATCAACCCTACGTTCAACCAGGTTATGGTCCTTACGTTCAGCCTTCTGCGGGGCAATACCCCGGAATGAATATGGTGTGGGATCCGTCCCAATATCAATAGCCTATGCAGCCTAATGTGCAGTTGCCTTATCAAACTCCTAGACAACCTTTAATTACTGGTCCAACTCAACAACTTGTCTAGCCTACTATTTAAACTCCTGCACCTGGTCCTGTTCAGCAAGCCGGTCCTAGTTCACCTAAGACTCCGCCTCAAGCTGCTGCAACAGCTGGTACATCTGTTCAACCTGTAACACTTAATTTTGTAGTATCTGTAAACCCGAGTTCGTCTATCCCTGCCTCCATGAAAATCCCTCAAGTCTCTGTACCCCAACCAGGATCTTCGGTTCAGACTTCGGTTCAGATTCCTACGGGACAAGCCGGTAAAAGTACAGTTGTCACAAGTCAACCGCAATTCACGTATCAACCGTACCAGGGACAGTCGCACTTCGGTCCCTATACACAAAATCCAAACTATCAGTATCAACCATACCCTGGCTATACTTATCAACAGCCTCAACAACCCCATTTTGGTACAATTAATCCTGGTTTTCCAGGAGGTTATACAATTCCTAAAGCTAATCCAATTCCCAGCTACCCTGGGTATCCACCTCCTCGAACTGCTTTGGCTACTCAAGGTTTTCGTGACCCTAACCGTCAGTTACCCTTTATCGCAACTATGGATTTACCTGATTTGACGCGCCTTACAAATGATCCAATTTTCTATTATCAGTATTGGCCGCCGATGCCGCATAAGTTTCCCAGTGATATACCAAAATTCGAAGGTAAGCCAGGAGAGGATCCATCAAATCACGTCATGACTTATCACCTTTGGTGTGCATCTAATTCAATCATTGATGATTCGATTTGCTTACATCTTTTCCAAAGAACGCTTATTGGTCTTGCAGCCAAATGGTACATTGAGTTACCACGAGGCTTGTTTCATAATTTCAGTTAGTTAGCAACTGCCTTCTTGACTCATTTTCAGTTGCTACTTAGATACGACAATGGCACAAAATTATTAACTTCACTGAAACAATCCACGTCTACATATATTTCAGATCATATTCATGAATGACGACGTAGGAGACGTTTGGTGAAAGTTTACATTCCAGATCAAATTTTGGCGGAATGGTTTGTTAAATCATTGTTACCCAAGATTACTGAAGATGTTGCTAAGGCTGGTGTTTTTAATGAAGAGCAAGTAATTTCTCAAGCTCAGTACCTTGACCTCGTTTACACGCAGTCAGGTACTTTACATGAAAAAATCCCAGACCTTCCAAAACAAGGTCAAATAGCTGCTGCTCCTTCAGGGTCTCATGCCGCTGATGTTATGATTGGTACAATTAATACTAAAAGTAAGAAGAAATCTTCAAAGAATTCTTCTCCAATTATAACTTTACCTGATTCCTCGAAAGGAGAATCTTCCCCCGAAGTTTCTGTCGATATTCATGTTGTGGAGACATCCACGGCTAAATCTAAATCTGGTAATAAAAATAAAGGGAAGAGTAAAAAAAAAAAGAATTCGAAAGAAAAAACTGATAAAAATGAATCCAATGACGAAAAACGTAAACCACGTTATCCTTGTTACATTTGTGACAAAGATCATTTTACTAAGGAATGCCCACATCGGGCCGAGGTTGCAAAATTCGTCAAAGGTTCACAACCTGCTGTCTTGAAGGATCCTTTTCTGACTCAAGATAGTAACATGGTTGGTTCTACTTCGACTGCTTCAGAAGAGCCAATTTTGATGATGTCTCATGTAAGGATTGTGACGCGTTCGAAAGATTATGGTTCTAAGAATCCTGTTGATGATAAAGAAGCAGAATCTTCTAATGCAAATACATCAACTACACCTCCTCCTGTTTCTGGTCTGCTACAGATCGGGAAACCAAATCCAGACTTAATAATCAAACCACCTGCTAAAGGTGTTCTTCGTAAATCAGCTTTCAATCCACATGCGAGAGCTGCTCAGAATTACAACATTGTTGAAGACTTAGCTATTTCTCCTGCAACAATGTCAACTTTGGAAGTGCTGTAATCATGCCCAGCACAGCGTAAACTACTTTTGTCTGCTATAGGAGCTGTTGATATTCAGGATTCTAGTCTTATAATCTTCGATCTCGAAAATAGCACACCTCGTCTACCTCATCAGATGGCTTTCCAGATACCAGTGTACGTCAGAAACAGACCGATCTATCGGACTGTGATTGATGAGGGAGCTTCAACGTGTATTATGTCAATTCAGTGTTGGAAATCGCTTCGTTCTCCTATGCTGAACCAATCTCCGATGATTCTTAAGGCTTTTGATGGTCGAGGTTTCCACCCTTTTGGTATTTTGTAGGATTTACCCATAGGGGTTGAAGGTAAAGTTGTAAATTTAGATGTGGAAGTGGTTGATGCCCCTCTAGATTACAACCTTATTTTGGGTCGTAGTTGGTCTTATGCTATGACTGCTTTTGTCTCTTCAGTCTTCCGACTCATAAAATTTCTACATTAAGGAAGGATTGTTAAAATAGATCAGTTAACTTATTTTACTTCCGACCCAGCCTCTACAGAAACAATCCAGCACGTTGGTAAAATGACTATCCCGTATAAGGATGTTGGAGTAGGTTTGATTAAAGATTCTGGTTTTTTAGGAAATTTTTCCGTTCCTCCTCCTGACGTATCGCCTTCTGTTGCAACTATTCATATGATTTCTTCAGACTCTGTTATGTTTGATGATCCTTGGATCGTACCTTCCGAATCCGAGTTAGATTCAATTGATGGCATGATGCCTTTGAGTCCATTTGAACTTGCATATCAGGCTGTACAATCATTTTTCAACCCCTCTTCCACCGAGATTGATCCAGTGAATGGGATCCACGAGGAATCACTTTCTATATCTAGCTCAGCAGCAACAGAATTTCCTGAACCTTTTCATTCCGATGAGCAGATTCGTGAATTATTATCTGTCGATGATTTACCATGGGAATATCTACATCATCGATCTTCATTTTTACCCGAATTAGATCATTTTGAAGATGATTTCGCTTCAATCTTTACCGCTGAATATGTCAAGGAACCACAGAATCCATTGAAAAATCCCGATTCTGAGTTAAATTTGGAAAATATTTCTCGAACGATTCCAACTGACATTTCAGTAAAACCTGGAATAATTAAAAACATTCATATAGGTGCTTCCTATACTGAAGAAGAAATTCAAACTTATAAAGCCCTATTTCAAGAATTATGTGATGTGTTTGCCTGGTCCTACGAAGAAATACCAGGAATTGATCCGTCAATTGTCGTACATGAAATCAAGACTTACCTGGATGCCAAGGCTGTTCGTCAACGTCTATGTCAAAGGCATCCTAGAAAAGCTGCTGCTATCAAAGAAGAGGTTGAAAAATTACTTCATGCAGGTTTTATTTATCTGATTCCTTTAACGGATTGGGTATCTAATATTGTTCCTGTAACTAAAAAACAAGGAACCATACGAGTATGTATCGATTATAGGGATATTAATCGAGCTTGTCCTAAAGACAATTATCCAACTCCCTATATTGATCAAATAATCGATGATTGTGCCGGCAATGAAATGTTTTCCTTTATGGATGGCTTTTCAGGGTATAATCAAATAAACATACTCCCTGTCAATCAGCCAAAAACAACTTTTATTTTTCCGTGGGGGACATTTGCTTACAGCAAACTACCCTTTGGATTAAAGAACGCTGGAGAAACTTTTCAACGGGCAATGGCTTATGCGTTTCTTGACATTAAGCACATTTTGCAACCGTATCTCGCTGATTTACCTGCTCATTCATCACGCAGGGCTGACCATATTACACATTTACATGCTATTTTTATGTGATGTCGGCATTATCGGATTCGGCTAAATCCACACAAATGTGTTTTTTGTGTAGATTCAGGTCGTTTACTGGGATTTGTTGTCTCGAAATTAGGTATTCGCGTCGATCAATCGAAGGTCGAGGCTATTGTTAAATTAGCTCCTCCTTCGACTTGACGCCAACTCCAAAGTTTGCAGGGGAAAGAAAATTTTTTACGTCAATTTATTCCTAACTATGCCGAGCTTACAAAAGGTTTTACCTGGTTGCTCAAACAGAACATTCCATTCTTTTGGAATGAGATCGTTGATCGATCTTTTGATGCACTTAAACACACGTTAACCCATGCACCTTTATTGCATCCTCCCAACTACAACCAGGATTACATTTTGTACCTCGTTGCTTCTCATTCCACCATTGGGACGTTGTTAGTTCAGGAAGATGAATCTCATACTGAACATGTGAATTACTATCTTAGTCAAAATCTTCATCCGACTGAGATTAAGTATACGCATGTGGAGAAATTGGCCTTGGCAGCTGTTCAAGCTGTCCAACGATTTAGACATTACATATTGTTATGCAAAACTACGGTGATTTCTGATTGCAACCCTATGATGTACATTTTGACCAAACAGTTGCTAGGGAGCAAGTATTCCAAATGGATAGTCATCCTGCAGGAATTCAACTTGGAATTTGAAAAACCCAAGGCGAAGAAATCCTTGGTTTTTGCGGAACTAATGTGTGATTTCCCCTCTACTGATACTGAAACTGTGGCAAAGCAACCCATTGTAGATGAATCTCTATTTCTTATTAGTACTCTTGATCCATGGTATGGAGATATTATCATTTATCTCCAAACCCAATCTTTTCAGCCTCAAATTTCGCGATCTCAGCGATAGAAAATATGTTTCCAATCCCAACAGTATAATATTATTGGTGATACACTTTATCGTCTGGGAGCGGATTCTGTTTTTCGACACTGTCTTATTCATGAAGAAGTTGAAAAGGTTCTAAATGACTGCCATTCTGGAGCATGTGGCGGTCATATGTCTGGGTATGCCACAGCCCAAAAGATATTGCGCGCTGGTTATTTCTGGCCGTCATTATTCAAATATTGTATTTATGCAGTCCGGAAATGCCACAATTGTCAATTGTTTGATCATAAGATGCGTGCGCCACCCTCTCCTCTTCATCCCATAATTGCTGTTGGTCCTTTCGCAAAATGGGGTATCGATTTTATTACATTTAACCCTCACTCGGCCGGGGGGAATGCATATATTATCTTAGCAGTATATTATTTTACTAAGTGGGACGAGGCGATGCCTACATTTTTGGCTGATGACAAGACTGCTGCAACTTTCGTGTTTAATCACATAATTGCGAAGTTCGGTGTTCCTCAAGCCATTATTACTAATCATGGAAGCCATTTTCGGAATGTCATGATGACTGAATTGACAGAACAGCTTGGCTTGCGCCACGATAGTTCTACTCCGTATTATCTGCAAGCCAATGGTCTAGTCGAAGCCATAAATAAATTTTTAGTCACCATGATCAAACGAATTATTGGTATTCACAAAAAAAATTGGCATTCCATGTTATTTTCAGCACTTTGGGCATATCGAACTTCAGTCAAAACATCAACTGGTTTCACTCCCTTTCAACTCGTTTACGTTTTGGAAGCTGTGTTGCTGATTGAATGCGAAGTTCCATCTTTGAAATTAGCCATAGAATTACTCCCAGCTACATTTGAAGAGGAGAAACATTTTTTGTTCTTGGCTCAATTGGATGAAAATCAGAGAAACGCTGCAATAGCAAACGAGGCTCATGTCAAAAGAGTAAAAGCTCAGTATGATAGAAGTGTTACCCCTCGAAATTTTTTAGAAGGAGACCTAGTCTTAGTTTATGATCAAGCCAACGATAAGATAGGAGCTGGAAAATTCATGTCCATGTGGCATGGTCCTTTCATTGTTAAGCAAAAGCTAGAAAAAGGGGCCTATGAGATGATAGATTTTGATGGTATCCCTTTAGATAAACCCATAAATGGGCTATATCTGAAGCAATATTATGCTTAAACTTGGTATGGAGATATTTTATTTTTTAGGTTAAATTTCTTTACTGCTGGTGTGTCTTAGATTAGAAAGGTGTGCCTAGTTTAGAAGTGTGTTTTATCACTATTCCTGCTTATCTGAGTCTTACTCTTAATATTGCAGATGTCGACGTCTCTTCAAACCTACATTGGTTTTGCTGATGGTGCTTGTCATTGTACATGGAACATTTCTTCCGCAGCTTGGGTTATCTATTCACCCTCTGACGAGTTAGTTTCCATGCATGGGGTAAGCCTTGGTCAAACAACAAATAACATTGCCGAATATAGTGCAGTGACTGAGTTATTGTTTGAGTCCATATCATTTGGGATTCCTAGTTTGATTGTGAAGTTGGATTCTGAACTTGTTGTATTACAGCTTAACATAGTTTATGCCATTATAAATCCAGTGTTTTTACGATTGTTTTTAAGAGTTCGTCTCTTGGAACGTGAATTTGACTACATTGAATATCAACATATTCCAAGACATTTGAATACATTAGCGGACGCAGTTGCTTCTAGTATGATAAATCGACATTTGCAGTAATAAAAAAAGTAAAACAAATAACATCCATAACATGTATATAGATAGCCGGTAAAATAGTGATATATCATAGGATAGAAGTGTTTTCAAAAATATACATCGTCTTCGATCATAGGTTGGAAACACCTTATGATCGGAAAAATGATAACACAAAAAGTCAAAAATATGAGTCTACAACACAATCATCCCATCACTGATGGTGATCACGATAAGAAACCACTACCCGAGCCACCCTGCATAGAAACCTCCTAAAAGGTCTTGGAACACCAATCACGTATCTCTGCAGTCTGAGTGGAATATCATCTATGTTTGTCTTCGGAACATCTAAAGTCAAACGCTCTAGATGATGCTCTAAATCAGTCAATATTTCCGTTGATTGTCCTGCAGGAGCTGGTGCGGCTGTAACTGGTTGTCTTCTTTCATAGGTTTGGATATGTAATGGTCGCCGTGGGCCCACATCTGTATTCAAAAAACTTTTTGGTTATTATTTAAAAAGACGATAAAAAATAAAAAATTATTATTAGAACTTAGAAACTGTTGAAGAAAGATTTTTTACCTGAGTCATCCCACTGTTCCCCTGCTGGGAGAGCCATCTCCCGGTCACCGCAGAAATCTATCCCGGCATACGGAAAGTCCTCAATGAAAAAAATTTGGTGGTCCAGCCAAAGAATATATGAAGAAGGAAATCGAACAATCTCAGCGCCCTCAATACCATGACGGGCCATCAGTGCGGACCAACGAACCATCCTAGGTTCTTTAGGTCGACCGACATTAACAGCGATACTCTGTGGAGATAGCATAGGAATCCTCTCTAGAGCAAAGGATACGACGATTGATCCATATCCAAAGTTATTCAGTTTCCCATTTTTTTCTCTAGTTAGTTTCCCTTTTACATTAGCCAACACAACGTCACACCAGTTGAAAATAGTGTCGCGAAAACAATCCACAGCAATGTGCATCTGAGAATCGGTAGCTACATGCAATGCTACACTCCCACATAGTCTGGTAACAATAAATGCAATAACTTTCAGCTCGGGACGGATGATAGTTTTTATATCAATCCGTTTGTCCCTAGGGTTTGCTTCATTATTACCGAATTCTTGCCAAAGACTAGCGACAGTCTGGCCACCTGGCCTAGTCCCAAAAAAGGAGAGTTTTTCACCCCTTTTGGACAAACCAGTCAGAAAATAAATGTCCTCCAGCTTGATTTCGAGCCGGTGGTCACCAATAATGAAACACTGGTCCTGCACATTCCACCTATTTACCAGCCATGTCAGGAGCTCTACTTGTGCTCTCATGCCTTGGATGGCCCAGAATTTATATATACCGCATGCTCTTAATGCCTTCATTATGGGAAAATGGAGCATTGTGGCATCATCCACGTCCTCGTGTTCAAGTTCTCTCCAAATCAACATCTTGTTAATCCTACAATGCATAAAAAGATAGATTAGTACAATCTAAATTGAAATATTTTGGGCGGCATAAGAGAAATTTGAGTTTAAATTTAAAACGCGCGGGGACCGCACTTAACCTTTGTAAACAATGCATAGGAACACACGCGTTCTTTAAGGAAAGTGCAGATGCACGACTTTTTTCTTTGTAGAAAAAAGTCAGGGTCCGCAGGTACCATGTGTGTCACCTGTGGACCCCCACGAGCGATTTTTTGAACCATATTTTTCCCTTAAAAATGAAATTTAAAGCCTAAAAGCGAATTGTAAATGGATGAAATGCAAGATTAAGAGGTCGTGGATTACCTGGGACTGACGCTTCTCGATTTCAATGGACGAATTTTCCAGAATCTTCACAGGAACGTTTTACCCAAAAGCTTCTACTTTTCACTCCGAACTTGAACAGTAAGAATGAAGTTGAAAAAGTCCTTTTTATAATTTTTTTCGAATAGATGAATTTTTAATTTATTTATTTTTCACTTTAAAAAGGCTATTTTTGAAGAATTTTTACTCATTTTAAACAGGTATGTGTAATGTTTCAAGTTTTTGTGTAGAAATTGGATTTTTCAGGAGAATTGATCATTTTTCAACAAAGAGCATACTTTTATCACTTTTTCGCACTCTTTCAAAAATTCACAAAAAGAGAAACATTGGAGTCCTCTTTTAAGCCCTTTTCAGACTCTCTAAATATGAAAAGATCGCCGAGTACTTGATCGTTCGAACTTGTTAAAGTAAATGAATAATCGTCCCTTCAGTATAAGTTTACCCCTTTTACGGACTGAAATGGACTATTTACGAAAAGGGTATACGTTGACTAATTACGGTCAATAGAGTTCTCTCCTGCATTATTTTATCCTTTTTCAGGCTCGAGAGACTAAATTTACAAAAAATTACACCCATGGAGTTTTCTTAAGTTTTTTCTTCTGACTCCCTAAAAATGAAAAACATCGAGTTTCTCCTATACTGGACTCGTTAAAATTTAATAGTAAAGGACCTGTTTAATTTTCAACAGGAACGAACCACTCCTTCGTAGGGTTCGAATCTGAAACTAAGTTGGACTCATTCGAAGGATGAGCTTATAAACAAGAAAATGTTATCCTCCTCAAGCTTGTCAAAAATAAAGAGGTACTTGCCAGAAATGGTTAGGGAAAAGAGAGGAAAATGGGCGTATTTGTTGTATTTTGATTCTTCAAAAATTCAGTCGACTACTCTTGAACACGACACTTTCATTCACCTGGGTTGGGAAATCCTTTACCTAAATAGTTAATCGAACCTCATTTGAAAGTCCTCATCCAGTTTCTGGGTATTAACTTTGGGTCAATTGTCACCAAACCATCTGCAGTTTCGTTATGTGTTCAAGAGGATAGTTTAAATAAACCATTCATCTGCAAAATATCTGTCATCCATTTTTACCATCCCTGAGTCAATCCTTGCCAATATATTTTCAAAACTTGATCTATGATTTCGTGTTGTGGGCTTGCCTATGACAGATCACTTTCTATCGACGACAACTCATTATCTCGAAAGTTGATCTAGAAATTTTCAGTACCTTGAAATCTGCATGCCTTAATGGCAGGTTTCTCGCTTTCGACGATAGGTTACATCATCGACCTTCGATCGAATGATTCCGTGAAATGTTCGACTTCAGCTCATTCATTCACATTTCATGGATTGTACTGGGTACTTTGAGAGCCATTGACATTACTGGTGGTTACTCTCACACTTGTTAACAGTTTACATCATTAACTAGTAATCAAGTGCTTTCTACCATGTTCGACTTCGACACATTCATTCGCATGGATAGAATCGTACTAGTTCGAGATGCGGAAATCAAGACCCTGGATCTAGTTTCTACCATCCAGGATGCGAGGAATTTTGTTATCATTTATACAGTATACTATTTATAAACAGATGGCTGCATCCATACTATGTCTACATATGTTTATACTGTGATGTACTCAAAATCATTCCTGTATCAGAACAGTTGAATCAGTTTTTAGTTAGTTTAATCTGAGTATGGGAATGCCTACCTCAGTGATGATACATATACATGTATATTTTGCATTGAATGTTTTTATAGGTACTGACTGGGGTGTCCACAGGATGATCCTTGAAATGATAAAGTACTGCACTCTTCATATATGACAGACTTCAACATCATCTATTCCAGACTTTGCACTTTAGGGGGCAATCTGTTACACTGAAAATTGTCATCCTGACATTTTGCTATGTGTATGAGCTCATTATTACTCATACTTCTCCCTTCTGCAAGTCTAACATATCAGCTCCTCATGTCAAGCCTTCAAAATTAGAAAAATTTCCTAAAATTCTCCTAAACTTTGGTATCGCACTTTCTGGCTATCTTTCCTGCGGTCCCACACCCAATGTTCATCTTTCCTGTGTTCCTGAACGCACTTTATCTTTATTATAGGTGCGGACCCCTGTAATATTAAAAAGGCGCAAGTAAAATCCCAAAATCTCAATTAAAGTAAATTCTGGAAGCTTCAAGAATGGATTTTGCGGTGGCAGAACCGCTCTTGTAAGGTGCATGAATCCCTTACCTTATGGAGCTAACCCCTTGATGTGAGGAGCTTATCCCTTTGAAGGAGGATTCTATACCTTCATGCTTGGAACAGAAAACCTCCTCTTGTCCACTATAAAAAGAGGCATTGGGTAGCCTCAAAGGGAATTCAAGCTTTTAGAATATTTGAAGTTAAGTGTTGTTGAGATTTAGACTCAGTTAACTAAGGCTTTTGTGAGGAGAGATTACATACTTCTATTTGTCTTGGTTGGAGGAGTGCAGAACTTGTCAAAGTAAAGGAGACTCCTGCTTCGGACCCCGGAAAGTCCTGTGCAACATCAAGGCTCAGGTTGTAGGGATTTTCTTCTTTTGAAATTAATACAAATATACTCATTTTTCTCAATAAGCTTTCAATCAATGGTTTATTTCATAGATTCCTTGATCACTATGATAAGCATGGTTTGTGATGATTTCTATACAGGTGCTATGTAATATTTTTCTTGTTTGTAACTGCAGGTTTACGAGGAAAACTCCTTCAAGCGCGCGAGGGACAACGACGACTTAAAACAAGCATTGGACAAATGGTAAGTCTTTTACACCTCTATAGAGATTTTTGTAAACCTTATATGCTTAGAGAAAGATTAGTATGTTTGGTTGTTTGTTGCTAGATACTTTTAGTACTAGGGAGACCGGTCTTGTCTGCAAGATGGATTAATCCATACAACAAGGATGAAGGCCAAGAAGTCTCCCAGATAAATGCCTTGGTGGTGAAATGATGACGACACAAACACGAAACAAAGGGAAAATGGACTGAA
Organism: Pinus albicaulis; assembly: GCA_034641835.2. Lineage (NCBI taxonomy): Eukaryota > Viridiplantae > Streptophyta > Pinopsida > Pinales > Pinaceae > Pinus > Pinus albicaulis. The sequence continues at coordinate 14,442 of JAXQQM020090147.1, forward strand.
AAGGGCTAGCAGGTGTAGGATCAACTGATTAAAATGTCGAAACAAGGGCAGAGAGGTGCAGGATCAATTGATTTCAATGTTTTAGAGTCTTTGCTTTGCGGTGTTAACCAAGCCCTTTTTTGCTTAGGGTTTGTTTGTGAAGCGTGTAAATTTTAATTTTTAAACCCAAACGTTTGTAGAGAAAAAGAAAAAGTGTGTTGTATAGCTGTAAACAAACCTGCAAGTGACAGTCTATAAGCCTGCAAAAACAGAAAATAAAAAACTAATAATGCAATAATCTAAAACCAAGGAGGCAGGCCTCTCAACGACTAGTCTATAGGTGAGTAAAAACCTAATCAAAACATAGTAAAAAATCCAATAGATCTAAGTTCAGGAGGGACACGGATCTAAACGAAAAAAATCTGCTGGAAAGTGGTGCAGAAAATAGCAACAAATCAGAGGAAAAATTGCTGTAAAAAGAGGTGGCAAAAGGCTATCTCCAGGAGGGAAATGGAGTGAGCCCTAGATTAAAACCAAAAAAAAATCTAAATTAGGTGATCTGGATGGATAGAAAGCTGATCTGAAGTGGATCTGAAGGTGAGGTATCAGATCTGAAAAATGGCTGAAGATTCTGAAATTTCAGATAACCTGCAACAACAAAAACTATTCCACAAGAAGTTGAGGGTATTGAAGCCCTAGGGGGCTAGGTTCCCACTTAGTTGAGAAAAATATAACAATTATAGGTCCAAAAAGAGTGGAGATGGAGGTCAGAAAACCCTGAACAGAGGCTTAGACAAACCCAGAAAACTTTCAGAAAAAATCTCGTAAAATGTCCAAGTCACAGTTTTTGACCTGTTTTCAGCAGAGGTCGTAGTTTTTGGGCTGAAAGGTGCGTCCTGAGGGTCCAGGTCATAATTTTTGGGCCAAAAAGTGTGACCTTCACTTCTAGCACTCTCGAGAGCATATTTCAGAAAAAATTGTCATCTCAGTTGCGGCTAATGTCTGTCACCTACACAATAGGTCCGAAAACACACGAAAGTTATAATTTTTATCGTTTTGGGATTTTATAGGTTAAAAAAACATCAAGAAAAGAAAAAAAAATGATGAAGAGAAATCCCAGGGTTTGAAGCAGCTGGATATGCAAGGATCAGAAAAACGACAAAGTTCGTAATTGTAAACCCGTGTGGAGTCACCAGTTGTTAGTATGAATCTTAATTCCAAGCATATGAAAAAAGACCACTTTAGCTGTGCATAACAAAAAACCCTAATAGAAAAGATGGCTACCAATATCCTCAGATATATAGTTAGGTGATCAAGATAAATGTTGCAAAAATATAGATCTATGCATTAGAAGACATTAAGTAGTAGAAAAAACAAAATTTACTCCATGCATCCAATAGACAAGACAAGAATATGTTGAATGAATTTTGTATTAATGGCACCTGGGAGGAAAACACAGGAGGGTGTTCCCAGTTCTCCTCAATGGGATGGGTTCTTGTAAGTCCTCAACACTTCATATTTACAATTCCTCTCTCTTTATGGTTTACAAAACCTAGAGAAAAATGGTAACAAAATATGACTATGATGGTGGATCAATAGTCAAACCAAAAGTATAGATCCAGAGTGATCTTTACGCAACAAAAGGTGGTAAATGAATGTGAAAACCCTTCTATTTATAACAAAATATTGAGTTAGTCTAGATATTGGTGCATAATTAAAATATTATTAACCAAATCAAGATCCAACTTTTATGGAATATGTTATTATATTTGTTGGAGGGAAAAGGAATTTGACTTGGGTCAAATCCCTTTATTTGTAAATAATAAATAAATAAATGATTTATTTATCATTTTAAGGATGTGGTTGATTAATAATCAAATAAATAATGATTTATTTAATTATTTAAGGGTGATTTAGTCATATTCAACAAATAATATTATTTAAATAAGGTTTAAATAATTATTCTTAGAAAATAATAAGATAAATAATGATTTATCTAATTAATTTCCTTGTTTTGGGTTAAATATAACCAAGAATATTAATTAAACTATTGTTTAACTAATTATTCCTTGAAGAAAATAAGAAAAAATGTAGATTTATTTAATATTTCCTCATGGGGTTCCCTATTTAGACCATAAACAACTTAATAAAGGTGGTTTACTAAGTTATTTTCATAGTGAAAAAAATTTTACTTAGGGTAAAATTGGTCTTACATGGTGTACTTGGGTCCATATAGTGATAATAGGTTAGATTACCAAAACATGAAGTAACACCCATAACCTTAACCTTAAGCTAATGCTAACCTTAACTAAACCCTTAACCTTAACCTTCCCCTAACCTTAACCATACCCTTAACATTCACCCTTTACCTTAACCTAACCTTGAACTTGACCTGAAACTTAACCTAACCTTAACCTTAACCTTACCCTTAACCTTAACCTTAACCTAACCTTAACCTTAAATTTACCCTTAACCTAACCCAACCTTAAGGTCAAGGTTAAGGTTACGTTAAGGGTAAAGTTCAAGTTATGGTTAGGGTAAGGTAAGGTTAAGGTTATGGTTATGGTTAAGGTAAGGTTAAGTTTAAGGTTAAGGTTATGGTTAAGGTTAAAGTTAAGGTCAAGGTTAAGTTAGGTTAAGGTAAGGTTAAGGTTATGGTTAGGTCAAGGTTAAGGGTTTAGTCAGGTTAAGGTTAAGGGTTTGGTGAGGGTTATGGTTAGGTTAAGGTTAAGAGTGAAGGTTACAGGTAAGGTTAAGGTTATAGTTAAGGTCAAGGTTAGATTAAGGTTATAGTTAAGGTCAAGGTCAAGGTTAACCTTAAGATAACCTTAACCTTAACCTTAACCCTAAACTTAACCATAAATTTACCCTTAGGTGACGGGTTTAGTTAGTTTAAGGTTAAGGTTAAGGGTAGAGTTACGGTTAAGGTTATGGGTTTAGTAAGGTTAAGGTTAAGGTTAAGATGAAGATTAAATTGTACAGGTCAGTTAACCTGCAAAGGTTCGATTAAGGTGAAGGTTAAGGGTAAGGTTAAGGTTAAGGTTACGGGTTTAGTCAAGTTAAGGTTAGGGTTAAGGGTAAGGTTAAGGTTAAGTTCAAAGTTAGGTTAGGGTAAGGGTTTGGTCAAGGTTAAGGTTAAGGGTTAAGGTTAAGGTTAAGGGTTTGGTCAAGGTTAGAGTTAGGTTAGAGTAAAGGTTAAGCTTAGGTTAAGGGTAAGATAAGGTTAAGGTTAAGCTTAACGTTAAGGTTAGGTTAAGGTCAAGGTCAAACTTAAGGTTAAGGGTAAAGCCAAGGTTAAGGTTATGGTTAAGGTTAGGGTAAAGTTTGAGGTTAAGGTTATGGTTAAGGTTAAGGTTAAGGTTAACGGTTTAGTCAAGTTTAGGGTTAGATTATCCCTTAAGGTTAGGGTAAAGTTAAAGTTAAGGTTAAGGTTAAGGTTAGGTTAAGGTTCATTTCAAGGTTAAGGTTATGGTTATGCGAAGTTTAAGGTTAAGTTAAGGTTAAGTTCAAGGTTAGGGTTAGGTTATATTTAAGCTCAAGGTTAAGTTTAGGTTAAGGTTAAGGTGAAGGTTAGGGTTAGTTTATAGTTAAGGTTAAGGTTAAAGTCAAGGTTAAGGATTTGGTCAAGGTTAGGGTTAGGTTATAGTTAAGGTCAAGGTTAAGGTTAGGTTAAGGGTTTGGTCAAGGTTAGGGTTAGGTTATAGTTAAGGTTAAGGTTAAGGTTAAGGTTACAGGCTTACTTAGGTTAAGCTTAAGGTTAAGAGTTTGGGCAAGGTTAAGGTTAAGGTTAAGGTTAGGGTAAAGTTAAAGTTAAGGTTAAGGTCATTTTAAGGTTAAGGTTAAGGTTAAGGGTTTGGTCAAGGTTAGAGTTAGGTTAAGGGGGTAGGGTTAACGTTAAGGTTAAGGTTAAGGGTTTGGTCAACGTTAGTGTTAGGTTATAGTTAAGGTGAAGGTTAATGTTAGGTTAAGGTTCAGGTTAAGGTTCAGGTTAAGGGTTTGGTCAAGGTTAGGGTTAGGTTATAGTTAAGGTTAAGGTTAAGGTTAAGATCACGGGTTTAGTCAGGTTAAGCTTAAGGTTAAGGGTTTGGGCAAGGTTAAGGTTAAGGTTAAGGGTTTGGTCAAGGTTAGGGTTAGGTTATATTTAAGGTTAAGATTAGGGTTAGGTTATAGTTATGGTGAAGGTTAAGGTTAGTTTAAGGCTAATATTAGGTTAAGGGTAAAGTTAAGGTCATGGTTAGGGTAAGTTTAATGTTAAGGGTAAAAACAATGTTATGGTTAAGGTTAAAGGTCAAGGTTAATGTTAACTTAGGTTAAGGTAAGGTTAAGTTTATGGTTAGGTTAAGGTTAAGGTGAGGTTAAGTTAAGGTTAAAGTTAAGGTTAAGGTTAGGTTAAGGGTAAAGTTAAGGTTAAGGTTAGGGTTAAGGTTAGGGGAAGGTTAAGGTTAAGGTTAAGGTTAGGTTAAGGTGAAGGTTAATGGTAAGGTTAAGGTTAAGGTCAAGGTAAAGGTTAATGTTAAGTTAGGTTAAGGTTAAGGTTAATGTTATGGGAAGGTTAAGGTTAAGGTTAAGGTTAAGTTAAGTTTAAGGGTAAGGGTTTGGTCAAGTTTAGGGTTAGGTTATAGTTAAGGTCAGGTTAAGGATAAGGATAAGGTTAGGTTAATTTTAAGGTTATTTTAAGGTTAAGGTTAAGGATAAAGATAAGGTTATGGTTAAGGTTATATTTAGGGTAAGGCTATAGTTAAGGTTAAGGTTAAGGTTAAGGTTAGGTTAAGGGTAAAGTTAAGGTTAAGGTTAAGGTTTGGTCAAGTTAAAATTAAGGTTAAGGTTATGGTGAAGGTGACGGTTAAGGGTAAGGATAATGGTATGGTTAAGGTTAAGGTTACGTTAAGGTTAATTTTAGGTTAAGGTTAAGGGTTTGGGATGGTTAAGGTTAAGGTTAAGTGTTTGGTCAAGGTTAGCGTCAGGTTATAGTTAAGGTCAAGGTGAAGGTTATGGTTAAGGTAAGGTTGTGATAAAGTTAAGGGTATGGGTTTAGTAAGGTTGAATTTAATGTTAACGTCAAGGTCAAGGTAAGGTTAAGGGTAAAATTTAGGTTAACCTTGACCTTGACCTTAACCTTAACCTTAACCTTAAACTAGCCTTAACCTTAACTTTAACCTTAACCTTAACCTTGACCTTAACCTTACCTTGACCTTAACCTTAACCTAAACTTAACCCTCCCATAACCTTAACCTTGAACTTAACTATAACCTAATGTTAACCTTGACCAAACCCTTACCCATAAACTTAACCTAAACCTAACCTTAACCTTAACCTTATCCTTATCTTAACCTTAACCTAACATTAACCTTAACCTTAACCCTAACCTTAAGGTTAAAGGTATGGGTAAGGTAAGGGTTAAGGTTAGGGTTAGGTTATAGTTAAGGTCAAGGTTAAGGTTAGGTTAAGCTTAAGCTTACAGGTTGAGTAAGGTTAAGGTTAAGGTTAGGTTAAGGGTAAAGTCAAGGTTAAGTTTATGGTTATGGGAAGGTTAAGGTTAAGGTTATAGTTAAGATTAAGGTTAGGTTAAGGTTAAGATATGGTTAAGGTTAAGGATAAGGTTACGTTAAGGGTAAAGTCAAGGTGAAGGTTAGTTTAAGGTTAAGATAAGGTTAAGGTTAAGGTTAGGTTAAGGGTAAATTTATGGTTAAGATTAGGGTTAAGGTTAAGGTTAGGTTAAGATTAAGGTTAAGGGTAAGGTTATAGTTAGGTTAAGGTTAAGGTTAAGGTTAGAATAAGGTTAAGATTAGGTTAAGGTCCTTAACTTTACCCTTAACCTTAACATTAACCTTAACCTAGCCTTAACCTTAGCCTTGACCTTAAACTTAAACTTAACCTTACCTTAACCTAACTTTAACCCTAACCTTCCCATAACCTTAACTTTTACCTAAAATTCCCATAACCATAACCTTAACCTTAACCTTAACCTTACCCTTAACCTTCACCTTAACCTTAACATTGACTTTACCCTTAACCTAACCTTAACCTTAACTATAAGCTAACCCTAACCCTAGACTTAACTAAACCCTTAACCTTAACCTTAACCTGACTAAACCCAAACCTTAACCCTAACCTTAACTTTGCCCTTAAGGTTAAGATAAGGGTAAGGTTAAAGTTAAGGTTAAAATTAAGGTTAAGATAAGGTTAAGGTTAGCTTAAGGTTAAGGTTAAGGTTATAGGTTTAGTTAGGTTAAGTTTAAGGTTAATGTTAAGGTTAAAGGTAATATAAGGTTAAGGTTAAGGTTAAGGTTAGGTTAAGGTCAAGGTCAAGGTTATGTTTAAGGTCAATATTAAGGTTAGGTTATGGTTAGGTTATAGTAAAGGATAAGATAAGGTGAAGGTTAGGTTAACGCCAAGGTTAAGGTTATGGTTATGGGTAAGGTTAAGGTTAAGGTTAGTGACCTAACCCTCACCTTGACCAAACCCTTAGCCTTAACCTTAACCCTAACCTTATTACCCTCACCTTAACCCTAACTTTAACGTAACCTTAACCTTAAATTTACCTTAACCTTGACTTTAACCTTAGCCTTAACCTTAACCTAACCTTAACCTTAACCTAACTATAACCTTACCCTCAAAATTACCCTTGACCTTAACATTAACCTAACCTTAACCACAACCTTAACCATAACCTTATCTTTACCCTTAACATTAACCTTAACCATAACCTTAACCTAACCCTAACCTTAACCTTACCCTTAACCTAAGGTTAACCTAACATATTAACCTTAACCTAAGGCGTAACCTTGACCCAAACCATACCGTGACACCAATAACCTTAAACAACATACCTTCACCTTATTTCATATAACCTAACCTAACGTTAGAAAAAAAACGTTAGCAACAACATTAACAGCATCTTAACCTTAACCTAACTATAACCTTAACCTAAACTTAACCTTGGCCTTAACTGCAGTAACCTAACCTTAACCTTAATGACTTATCATATGTAACCTTAACCTTAACCTTAACCTTACCATTAACCTTATCTTCTTAACCTAACATAATCTGTACTTAACCTTAACCTTAACCTTAACCAAACACTTAAAATTAATCTTAACTTAACTTTAACCTTAACCTTAACCTTAACCTTGACCTTAATCTAACCTTACCCATAACTTTAATCTTAAGGTTAGGGCTAAGGTTAGGGTTAAGGCTAAGGTTAAGTTTAAGGTTAGGTTAAGGTTAAGATAAGGATAAGGTTAAGGTTAAGGTTAGGTTTAGGTTAAGGTTAAGTGTAAGGGTAAGGTTATGGTTAAAGTTAGGGTAAGGTTAAGATTAGGTTGAGGGTAAGGTTAATGTTACGTTAAGGGTAAGGTTAAGGTTAAGGTTTGGTTAAGGTTAGGGTTAGGTTATAGTTAAGTTCATGGTTAAGTTTAAGGTTAAGGGAAAGGTTAAGGTTACGGGTTTAGTCAGGTTAAGGTTAAGGTTAACATTAATGTTAAGGGTAAGGTCAAGGTCAAGGTTAAGGTTAAGGTTACATTAAGGGTAAAGTTAAGTTTAAGGTTGCGTTAAGGGTTTGGTAAAGGTTAATATTAGGTTAAGATTAGGTTTAGGTTATAGTTAAGGTCAACGTTAAGTTTAAGGTTAAGGGTAAGGTTAAGGTTAAAGTTAAGGTTAAGGTCAATGTTAAGGTTAATGTTAAGGGTTTGGTCAAGGTGAGGGTTAGGTTATCATCAAGGTCAAGGTTAATGTTAGGTTATAGTTAGGGTTAAGGTTAAGGTTATGGGAAGGTTAATGTTAAGGTTAAGGTTAAGGTTATGAGTTTAATTAGGTTAAGTTGAAGGTTAAGGTTAAGGTTAAGGTTAAGGTCAAGGTCAAGGCAAGGTTAAGGTTACGATTATGGTTATGGTAAGGTTAGATTTAGGTTATAGATAAGGTTAAGATTAAGGGTAAATTTAAGGTCAAGTTTAGGGTTAGGTTATAGTTAAAGTTAAGGTTAGGTTAAGGGTAAAGTCAAGATTAAGATTAAGATTAATGTTACGAGTTTAGAAAGGTGAAGGTTAAGGTTAAGGTTAGGTTAAGGTTAAGGGTGGAGATTAAGGTTACGGGTCTTAACCTTAACCTTACCCTTAACCTTAACCCCTTAACCTTCACCTTTAACCTTAGCCTTAACCTTAACCTTAACCTTCACTATAACCTAACCTTAACCTTGACCTTAACTATAACCTAACCTTAACATTAAACTTAACCTTACCTTTACCTTAACCTTAACCTAACCTTCCCATAAGCTTTACCTTAACCTAGCTTTAACTTTAACCTTCCCCTAACCTTAACCTTAACCTTAACCTTAACCTTACTTTAACCTTAACCTTAACTTTACCCATAATCTTAACCTTACCCTTAACCTTAAATTAACCTTGACCTTGACCAAACCCTTAACCTAACCTTAACCTTAGCCCAACCTAACCTTAATTTTAACCTTAACCTTATTTTAAACTTAACCTTCCCAAAACCTTAACCTTAACCTTAACAATAACCTAACCTTAACCTTGAATTTACCCTTAACGTAACCTTAATCTTAAAATTAACCTTAACCTTAACCTTCCCATAACCATAACCTTAACGTTAACCTTAACTTTACCCTTAACCTAACCTTAACCTTAACCTTAACCTTATCTTAACCTTAACCTAACTTTAACCTTGACTTTACCCATAACGTAACCTTAACCTTAAGGGTAAAGTTAATTTAACCTTACCCTTAACCTTATATTAACCTTAACCTAACCTAATATTAACCTTAACCCATAACCTAACCTTACCTTAACCATAACCTTAACCTAACCTTAACCTTACCCTTAACCTTATCTTAACATTTCCTTAACCTTAACCTTCCAAAACTGTTAACCTTAACATTAACCGAACCTTAACCTTACCCTTAACCTAAACTTAACCTTGACTTTACCGTTAACGTAACCTTAATCTTAACTTTAACCTTACTAAACCTGTACCATAACCCTAACCCTAACCTTGAAAAAACCCTTAACCTTAACCTTAACCTGACTAAGCCCATAACCTTAACCTAACTAAACTTGTAACCTTAACCTTAACCTAACTATGACTTTACCCTTAACCTAACTTATCCTTAACTTTGACCTTGACCTTAACCTTAACCTTAACCTTCACCTTAACCTTAACCTGTCTAAACTTGTAACCCTAAACCTTAACCTTACCCTTAACCTTCACCTTAACCTTAACCTTGACTTTACCCTTAACCTAACCTTAACCATAACTATCACCTAACCCTATCCTTGACCTTAAATTTACCTTAACCTTTACCTGAACCTTAACATTAACCTTTACCTTGACCTTAACCTAACCTTAAAGTTAACCTTATCTTACCCTTAATCTAACCATAACCTAACCTTAACCTTAACTTTACCTTAACCTTGACTTTACCCTTAACCTTAACCTTAACCTGACTAAACACTTAAGGTTAAGGGTTTAGTTAAGGTTAAGGTTATAGTTAAGGTCAAGGTTATGGTTAAGGTTGAGGTTAATGTTATGGTTAAGGTTAATGTTAAGGTTAAGGTTAAACTTAACCTTAACTATAACCTAACCTTAAGCTTGACCAAACCCTTAACCTTAACCTTAACCTGACTAAACCCGTAACCTTAACCTTAACCTTACCCTTAACCTTAACCTTAACTTTACCCTTAACCTTAACCTTAACGTAACCTTAACCTTAACTTTTACCTAAACTTAACCTTTACCCTAACCTTAACCTTAACCTTTACCTAACCTTACCCTAACCATAACCCTAACCATAACCTTAACTTTAACCTTAACCTAGCCTTAACCTTAACCTAACCTAAACCATAAACTTAACCTAATCTTAACGTTAACCTTACCCTTAACCTTATCTCAACCTTACCTTAACCATAACCTTAACATTGACCTTAACTATAACCTAGCCCTAAGCTTGACCAAACTCTTAACCTTAACCTTAACTTTACTCTTAACAAAACCTTGACCTTAACCTTACCCTTAACCTTAACCAAACCCTTAACCTTAACCTTATGTGAACCTTATCCCTAACCTTAACCTTAACCTAACCTTAACCTTGACTTTACCCTTAACCTTAACCTAACTAAACCTGTAACCTTAACCTTAACCTTGACCTTAACTATAACCTAACCTTAACCTTAACCTTGACTTTACCCTTAACATAACCTTAACCTTGACTTTACCTAACCAAAGTTAAGGTTAAGGTAAATGTAAAGGTTAAGACAAAGTTAAGGTTAGGTTCAGGTTAAGCTTAAGCTTAAGGTTACACGTTTAGTGAGGTTAAGGTTAAGGTTATGTTAAGGTCAAGGTCTAGGTTAAGGTTTAGGTTAAGGTTAAGGTCAAGGTTAATTGTAAGGTTAATATTAAGGGTTATTCCTTGACTTTACCCTTAACTTAACCTTAACCTTCATTATAACCTAACCCTAACCTTGACCAAACTCTTAACCTAACCTTAACCTTAACCTTAAATTTCCCATAACCATAACCTTAACCTTAACCTCAACCTAACCTTAACCTTAACTTTAACCTTTACCTAACCTTAAGCTTAAGCTTAAGCTTAAACTTAGGTTATGGTTAGGGTTAGGTTAAGATTACGGTTAGGTTTAGGTTATGGTTAATTTTAAGGTTAGGATAAGAGTAAATTCAATGTTAAGGTTATGGTTATTGGAAGGTTAAGGTTACGGTTAAGGGGTTAAGGTTAGGTTAAGGGTAAATTCAGGGTAAAGGTTAAGGTGAAGGTTAAGGTTAAGGTTAAGGTTATGTTTATGTTTATGGGAAGATTAAAGTTAACGTTAACGTTAAGGTTAAGGTTAAGGGTTCAGTCAAGGTTAGGGTTAGGTTATAGTTAATGTGAAGGTTAGGTTAGGTTATAGTTAAAATTAAGGTTAAGGTTAAGGTTAAGGTCAAGCTCAAGGTTAAGGTTAAGCTTAGGTTAAGGGTAAGGTTAAGGTTAGTGTTAGGTTATATTTAAGGTTATTGTTAGGTTAGGTTAGGGTTAGATTATAGTTAAGGTTAAGGTTATATTAAGGTTAAGGTTAAGGTTAAGGTTATGGTTATGGTTATGGGAAGGTTAAGGTTAAGGCTAAGGTTAAGGGTTTGGGCAAGGATAGGGTTAGGTTATAATTTAGGTTAAGGTTAGGTTTGGTTATAGTTAAATTTAAGGTTAAGGTTCAGGTTAAGGTTAAGGTTAAGGTTAAGGTTAGGTTATAGTGAAGGCTAATGTTAATACCCGTAACCTTAGTCTTGACCTTACCGTTATCCTTAACCTTAACTGTAACCCTAACCTTTACTTTAACATTAACTTAACCTTAACCTTCACTATAATCTAAACCTAACCTTGACCAAACCCTTAACCTTAACCTTAACCTTACCCTTAAAATTAAACTTAACCTTACTAAGGTCGTAACCTTAAGCTTAACCTTAACCTTAAGTATAACCTAACCCTAACCTTGACCAAACCCTTAACCTCAACCTTAACCTGACTAAACCCGTAACCTTAACCTTAACCTTAACCTTAACTATAACCTAACCCTAACCTTGACCAAACCCTTAACCTTAACCTTAACCTTCCCCTAACCTTAACCTTGCCTTAACCTAACTTTTATCTTAACCTTCCCCGAACCATAACCTTAACCTTAACTTGACTAAACCTGTAACCTTAACTTTAACCTAACCTCAACCTTGACCTTATCCTAACCTAACCTTAAACTTAAACTTAATCTAACCCTAACCTTGATCAAACCCTTAACCTTAACTATAACCTAACCTTTACCTTGACCTTAACCTTAACCTAACCTTAACCTTAACATTACCCTTAACCTAATCTTAACCTTAACCTAACCATAACCTTGACTTTACCTTAACCTAACCTTTACTTTCACCTTAACTATAACCTAACCGTAACCTTGACCAAACCTTAAACTTAACCTTAACCTAATATTAACCTTAACCTAACGGTAACCTTAACATTAACTTTAACCTTAGCCTAACCATAACCTTAACCTTAACCTTAAACTAACCCTAACCTTAACTTTACCCTTAACCTAACGTTAACCTTAACCTTAACCTTATCTTAACCTTAACCTTACCCTAACCTTAACCTTAACCTTAACGTTAACCTTAACTTGACTAAACCCGTAACCTTTGTTAGGAATCTGTAATTAGAAATATTGGCAAAGTCCAATCACAGAAACAACATTATTTCAACCACTTTGGGATTCTAGGATCTAGCCCTCCTGAATCTGGAGAGGGATCTCTCCAATAAGTGCAAAGATGGATTTTTCTTTGAAGTTTTTTGTAATGATATTAGGCTAGTTATGAAGGCTGAGGGTTTTGTTTTTTTTTTGGATGGTTGAGCATGATTATTATTTGAGGTGGAAAGTCCTAAATGCAAAGAGTTTCAAAGGTGAGAAGTTGCAAGCAAATAGAACAAGCTTTGGTTAGAAAGATAGATAATTGCAGGTTTTACTCCATTGGGCTATGGAGTCATAATAGGGTTTAATTGAAACAATCAGGTTCAAGAGTGGTCCATGGGGCAAGTCATATATGTCTAAGGATCTCTTTAAAGTTTGATTTATGGAATGAAATGAAACAATAAGAAGGGGAATTAAACAGATGAAGAACAAAGAGCAACCCAGGATCTGGTAAGTACTTTGAAACTAGCCAGCCTTTGAAAAACACTTAAGAAAGACATAAAAGCGATCCAGGATCTATGTACTTCGAAACTAGCCAGCCTTTGATATAATTTCAATAGAAAAACATTTAAAAACAGAGGGAAACTTGAAAGGCAACTGTTGGAGAAGAAACTAGCGGGTCGGGCTCACCACAAATCCTCTCCTAGCTCTGCTTTACTTGGTTATTTTCAAGACAAACACAAAGACAACATAGAATGGCCTAAGATCTGGTAAGTATTTCGAAACTAGCCAGCTTTTGACACATTCCAAGGGAAACTTTCAGACAGTCGTTTGGGATAAAACTAGGACCAGGGCACACCATATCTTCCTTAATTCATCTCTACTTAACATGAAATGAAAATAACATCCAAGAACAATATTTAGCTAAGACAGTAGGACGAGGGAATGCCAGCATTCCTATGCTTAGAATGAATTAAATCATTCCTAAATAACACGAATTGGAAGAAAACATATAGATACAGATTTTTAGTCAGAGAAGGCTACTAATATATAGTAGGTCCTAACTCTATGCATGTTGTTCTTTATAAGAGAAGATGAGCACAGTGAAAACAGAAACAAAAGAACAAATTACAATGATAAAAACATCACCGTCGACATAGACCAGGATCCCATAAATCAGCTTGTATTGATGCTCCAAACCAGTCACAACTTTAATTCCAATGCTTTAGTTTAGCAATCATCTACACCTTCCAGACTAACTTATCTATCACAAGCAGAGCTCCAAGAGCCAGTGAACACTATTTACAAGTAGAATTCTCAAGCTCAAGTATATTTCAAAGTTCAACAACCAACATTTTCTCATCTTCTCCAATAGTATTTATAGAAGAATGAGGATGTGGGATCTGATAAAAGATCTCCTGGGTCAATTAATATAGACTTGATAGCTTCTAGGCCTTTGAGGGGCTCGATGAATAAGTTTACAGATGTTTTCTGTCTGTATTAATTGTTTTATATTTAAGATTAAGCTCGATGGGAGCTATTATTTACTTTTGAGGCTTTGTGTTATGTTAAAGTAACTCTGTTAATATTTTTTCATTAAGTTCATTTGTAGAATTAACTCTTTGGCTATGCTAAGGAAAATGTTTCTTTCGATCAATAGCTTCGGCCTGTGTTTGAATGTCTTGAGGCACAAGTGGCATTGTGGTAGCTGGGCAGAATCAATTTGCCTTAGATGTGGCGATGGAGGCCTTTCTATCTAATAAAAATTTATTATTTTCTTTTAACTATTTTTTAATGGGGAGGATTAAGCTTTTGATAATCAATCTTAGCCGTAATCCCCAAAGATCTATCTTCAATCTCTTGTTCTGGTATGTTTTTTCTTTGACACTAATACTCTTTTTTTGTGATTTATTCATGGTGTTTTTTTGATGTGCAGTGCTACGCAGGGCTCGTGAGGCACCAATGCCCATGAAGCATTGACGAGACATGGAAATTTAACCCATGGATGGCTTCCTTTTAATGATTCGAAGGCATGAGAATCGACACTCCTAGCCTTCAGCTTTTTCTTTAGTACAATGGAAAAACCATTTAATCACCTTTATCAAATAATATATCTGGACTTCAAAACTCCTGATAAAACCAAGCTGCATAAACCATTTCGGGTCACAAAAGGAGCCCGCTGACGTCAGGGTCTTTGTGACCCAAAATTTTTATCAAATTCTCCATATAAAACTTATCGGCTCTGTTTGGGGCCTACCGACATCAGCCCAAGTGTGACCCGAAATTTTTATCAAATCTGCCATATAAAGCTTATCGGGTTCATTTTGGGGCCTGCTGATGTCAGCCCAAGTGTGACCCAAATTTTTTATCAAATCTGCCCTATGACAATTTCGGGTCCAGATTTCATGAGCATGCGAGCAACCAAACAAGACCTGCTCCAATAAGTTGTTGCCGCGTGTGTGTTGACTAGGCATTGGGGACCACCAGTTCTATGGGACTGTTAACTGCTGTCATGGCCATGGGGACCAGGGCGATTGATTGTGGGCCATGGATCATGCCATACCTTAGTTTATCCCCTGAGCTCCTTTGAGTGCGATCACAGTTCGATGAGCCAGCCTCAAATCGGACGGCATACGCCAATATCATGTTGAGCCCACAGTCGACATTTAACGTGCTATGAGGGAGCGATGAGGCAGTATTGTCCCGTCGACGTGGCGGATTTTCATAGGATTGCTTGCTATTGAGTGGTTTCCTTTCCGTACCAAAAGCGATGCGATCAAAACTGCTTCCGGCCTTTGAACAGTAAGTGACCGTAGGTTAAATCGGGGTTAACACCCTGCTTCCTATTCACTTCGGTCCATTAACTCCAGGTTCGAACCTCAAAAATATGGCTCCATCAACTCATTCCCAATTTATTTCTTCTATAAGCGGGTTTATTCCTTTGGACAAGGTTCGCAGCTCCTACGGGCAAAAACATTACAGTACCATACTGGAGTGCTATCGATCCTTCTAGTGATCGATAGCCAATCATGAAGTATAGAATCTAACTCATAAAACGGAATTTCATTCAAACACCTGCACAATACAAAAATACATTACAAAATCCTGCATTATTTGATTTTACTACTTCAGAGGGTGTGGGGAGGAGCGTGGCCATTGGATGGCATCAACCAACGGTGATGAATGGAAGAAGGGGAAATATGGCAAATAGAGGATTTTTATGGAGGAAAAGGGGAGCAAAAATGGAGGTTAGTTTCTCAAGTGAGGAAAGGGGAAAAAGGTGATTTTGTGGCAGTTTTTTCTCATGAAATTAGCAGAATTCCAAAATGTAAAATGGGCACAGTAGGGAAGATTTTGGACAGAGGCATGAGGCATTCAAGAGTCTTCAAGAGATAACACTTTTTTGCAATAAAATTTGTTCCTTGAAGGCTCCAAAAAATGATTTAGCCACCTTTTGGTATAAAAATTTTTATAGGTGGCTAACAACCTTAACCTTACATTAACCTAACTTTAACCTTAACCTTCCCCTAACCTTAACCTTATCCTTAGCCTAACCTTAACCTTAACCTTACCCTAACCTTACCTTAACCTTAACCTTAACTTTACCCATAACCTTACCCTTAACCTTGACCTTGACCTTGACCTTAGGTTAGGGTTAGGTTATATTTAAGGTTAAGATAAGATTAAGGTTAAGGTTAAGGTTAAGGTTAAGGGTAAGGTTAGGTTAAGAGTAAAGTTATGGTTAAGAGTAAGGTTAAGGTTAAGGTTAAGGTCAAGGTCAAGGTCAAGGTCAAGGTTAAGGTTAGGTTAAGGGTAAAGTTAAGGTTAAGGTGAAGGTTAAGGGTAAGCTTAAGGTTAAGGTTGTAGGTTTATTCAGGTTAAGGTTAAGGTTAAGGGTTTGGTAACGGTTAGAGTTAGGTTATAATGAAGGTTAAGGTTAAGTTAAGGGGAAATTCAAGGTTAAGGTTAGGGTAAGGTCACGGTTAAGGGTAAATTCAAGGTTAAGGTTACGTTAAGGGTAAAGTCAAGGTTAAGGTTAGGTTAAGGTTAAGGGTAATATTAGATTAAGGTTAAGGTAAATTTTAAGGGTTTGGTCAAGGTTAGGGTTAGGTTATAGTTAAGGTCAAGGTTAAGGTTAAGGGTAAGGTTATAATTAGGTTAAGGTTAAGGTTAAGTATAGGTTAAGGTTAAGATAAGGTTATGGTTAAGGGTTTGGTCAAGGTTAGGGTTAGGATATAGTTAAGGTCAAGGTTAAGGTTAGGTTAAGTTAAGGTTAAGGTCAAGGTTAAGGGTAAGGTTAAGGTTAGGTTAAGGTTAAGATTAGGGTTAAGGTTAAGGTTAAGGTTTGGTCAAGATTACGGTTAGGTTATAATTAAGGTCAAGGTTAAGGTTAGGTTAAGGGTAAAGTCAAGGTTAAGGTTAGGTTAAGGTTAAGATTAGGTTAAGGGTAAAGTTAAGGTTAAAGTTAGGTTATGGTTAAGGTCAAGGTTAAGTGTAAAGTTAAGGTCAAGGTTAGGGTTAGGTTATAGTTAATGTTAAGGGTTTGATCAAGGTTAGGGTTAGATTAAGTTTAAGGTTAAGATTAGGTTAGGATAAGGTCGAGGTTAAGGTTAGGTTAAGGTTAAGGTTACATGTTTAGTCAAGCTAACTATAACCCTTAACCTTGACCTTAACCGTAACCTTAACCTTAACCTTGACCTTAACCTTAACCTGACTAAACCCATAACCTTTACCTAACCTTAACCTTAACCTTAACCTTCCCATAACCATAATATTAACCTTAACCTTGACCTTTCCCTTAACCTTAACCTTAACCTTACCCAATTAACGATAACTTTTACCCAACCTTAACCTTAACCTAGACCTTCACTATAACCTAACCCTAACCTTGGTAAGGTCAAGGTTAAGGTTAAGTTTATGGTTATGGGAAGGTTAAGGTTAAGGTTATGGTTAAAGTTAAGGTTAAGGTTAAGGTTAAGGGTTTGGTTAAGATTAGGTTTAGGTTATAATTAAGGTCAAGGTTAAGGTTAGGTTATAGTTAAGTTTAATTTTACGAGTTTGGTCAGGTTAAGGTTAAGGTTAGGGGTAAAGTAAAGGTTAAGGTTAGGGTTATGGTTCAGGTTAAGGTTAAGGTTAGGGTTAGGGGAAGTTTAAGGTTAAGGTTAAGGTTAAGGCTAAGTTTAGGTAAAGGTTAAGGGAGAAGGTTAAGGTTATGGTTCTTAACCTTAACCTTAACCTTAACCTTCACCCTTAACCTTAACCTTCAAAATAACCTAACATTAATTTTGACCTTAACTATAACCTAACCTCTACCTTAACCTTAACCTTTCCTTTACCTTTACCTTAACCTTAACCTTACCCTTAACCTTAATAAAACCCTTAATCTTAACCTTAACTATAACCTAACGCTAACCATGACCAAACCCTTAACCTTAACCTAACCTTAACCTTAAACTTAACCTCATTATATCCTTACCGTTAACCTTAACCTTGACCTTAACTATAACCTAACCCGAACCTTGACCAAAATTTTAACATTAACCTTAACTTAACCCTAACCTTGACCAAACTCTTAAAATTAACCTTAACCTTAACCTTAAAGTTAACCTTGTTACATAGCATTTTGTCACCGTCCCTGCAATCCCTCATCCTGTACATTGGGGGACTATTCACATGACCTGTGAACAGTAAAATGAACTAAAACCACCTTCATGGCATCCTCTTGCATAAGGAAAAACATTCTTTTGAAGAAAATTTCCTCTGAAAATCCCTAAAAACAGATGTTTTAGCCTTTGCGCGACTAGCCAGTTCATCCCTCGCGCAAATGGGGGAAATCCACACTAGAGGCCCCGCCAACTAGTGCTTTGTCCTTGTGTTTCACTCGTGCCAAGATTATTAAGGGATGTTTTTTAAAAATAAATGGTTGAAGTTTGATTCTAACAAACTCCTGAATGAATCATCAAAAGGAGTTGAGTAGTTTGGTTCCGGATCTCCATGTATAGGAAGTGGTTTTCCACCAATCATGGAACCTTCCTAAGAGATAGGGCCTATCCCATGATTATAGAGATCCCAAATTCCTTTCCTACATATATAAAAGCTTTCCCTCTCCATTAGCAAGCTAGATGAACTTGTAGGAAGGAAACTATAGCCAGGAAACTATTGAGAGCCAAGACAAAGAGAATCTCGTAAGAGAGAGAGCTTTGTCCAGATTCCCGACAGGATTTTTTGAGACACACTCCGCTGCAAGCCCTGCCGAAGGAATATCATAGCATCAAAGCATTTGGTTGTAATCTCCCTTTTGTCATTTATAATATAAGCAACTCTGATTTTGGTTCCATTGATGTGTTCATTTCTTTATGTAATGCAATGAATTATATCCTCTTTGACTGATATATAGTTACATGCTTTAGATTTTACGTTGTATGTCATCATTTATTTGCATGTGTACAGGTGTTCGGACGTGTCGAATGGAAGGATTGTGATTTGTCAAGCGAGGGATGGGAAACATAATCTTTTCTTCAATGACAACTGCATGGCATTTGAGGTGGGCTACTTATCACGATATTTGTCTTTCTATAACTAGGAACCAACGTCATTTCTTTACTTTATTGTTGCTAGACCCGATCTGGGCTAATGGGATCGCCTCTGTTCACAGAGGGGATTTACCTCCTCAAAAACCTTAACCTCATCTTAACCTTAACCTAACTGTAACCTTAATCTAACCTTAACCTTAAACTCAACCTTAACCTTAGCCTAACCATAACCTTAACCTTAACCTTACCCTAACCTTAACCTTAACTTTACCCTTAACCTAAAATTAACCTTAACCTTAACCTAACCCTAACCTTAACTTTACCCTTAACATTAACCATAACCTTAACCTTAACCTTAACCTGATCTAAACCTTAACCTAACCATAACCTTAGCCTAACCTTAAACTTAAACTTAACCTTAACCTTAACCTTAAACTTACCTTAACCTTAACTATAACCTAACCCTAACCTTGACCAAACCCTTAACCTTAACCTTAACCTGAACCTTTACCCTAACCTTACCCTAACCTTATCTTAACCTTAACCTAACCTTAACCTTGACTTTACCCTTAACCTTAAGATAAACTTAACCTAATCCTTAACCTTAACCTTAACCTTACCTTGACCTTACCCTTAACCTAACATTGACCTTAACCTTCACCCTAACCATAACCTTAACCCTTAACCTTAACCTTTACCTAAACTTGACCTTAACTATAACCTAGCCCTCACATTAACCTTGACCTTAACTATAACCTAATCTTAACATTGACCAAACTCTTAATGTACCTTAACCTTGACTTTACCCTTAACGTAACCTTAACCTTGACCTTAACCTTACCCTTAACATTAACCTTAACCTTAACTTTACCCTTAACCTTAACCTTAAACTTAACCTATCCTTAACCTTAACCTTGACCTTGAACTTAACCTTAACCTTACTTTAAGGTTAGGTTAAGGTTCAGGTTAATGTTAAGGGTTTGGTTAAGGTTAGGTTAAGGTTAAGGTTGAGGGTTTGGTCAGGGTTAGGGTTAGGTTATAGTTAAGGTTAAGGTCAAGGTAAAGGTTAACCCTAACTTAACCTTCCAGTACCTTAACTATAACCTAACCTTAAACTTAACCTAAAACTTTACCCTTAATGTTACCATAACCTTAACCTTAACCATAACCTTAACCTTTAACTTAACCTTAACATTAACCTTTGCTTAACTATAACCTTAACCTTCACCTTAACCTTAACCTTAACCTTGACTTTACCCTTAACTTAACCTTAACCTAACCTTAACCTTAACCTTAACCTTACCCTTAACCTTTACCCTAATCGTAACCCTAACCTTAACCTTAACCTTAACCTTAACCTAGCCATAACCTTAACCTTAACCTTAAGTTAACCCTAACCTTAACTTAACCTTAACCTTTACCTTAACTTTACCCTTAACCTTGACCTTATCGTTAACCTTCACTATAACCTAACCTTAACCTTAAGGTTAGGGTTAGGTTAGGGTTAGATTATAGTTAAGGTCAAGGTTAAGTTTAAGGTTACGGGTTTAGTCAGGTTAAGGTTAAGGTTAAGGGTAAAGTCAAGGTTAAGGCTAAATTTAAGGTTAAGGTGAAGATTAAGGGTAAGGTTAAGGTTGAGGTTAATATAAGGTTAAGGGTAAGGTTAAGGTTAAGTTTAGGTTAAGCATAAAGTTAAGGTTAAGGGTAAAGTTAAATTTAAGGTTATAGGTAAGGTTAAGGTTAATGTTAAGGATAAGGTCAAGGTCAATGTTAAGGTTAAGTTATGTTAATGTAATGTTAAGGTTATGGTTATGGTTAGGTTATAGTTAAGGTTAAGGTTATGGTTAAGGGTAAAGTTAAGGTCAAGTTAGCCTTACCCTTAACCTTCACCCTTAACCTTAACCTTAACCTTCACTATAACCTAACCTTAACCTTGACCTTAACTATAACCTAACCTTGACCTTAACCTTAACCTTACCTTTACCTTAACCTTAACCTAATCTTCCCATAACCTTTACATTAACCTAATTTTAACCTTAACCTTCCCTTAACCTTAACTGTTACCTTAACCTTAACCTAACCTTAACCTTAACCTTATCCTAACCTTATCCTAACCTTAACCTTAACTTTACCCTTAACCTAACCTTACCCTAACCTTAACTTTCTAGTTTTTGATTCATTGATTTTTTTTTTCTTCATTGATTTGTTTGCTCATGAACTATTTTTTGTCTTCCCTTAGTAGCTAGGTTCCTAATTGAAAAAGCTGAAAGTGAGAGTTTGTTTATCATTCTTAGCTTGCATTTTAGGAATTTCATATACATCATCATGGTGAACCTTTAAAAGGAAAATTTTTAAGCAATATCAACATAAAATAAATCTTAATTTACTTAACAATGCATTGGAACCATAACGATAACATTTAGAAGGTCTAGGCTAGAGACGTGTTCTGGCGTCATAAAACATAGCAGTTGTTTTTTCTCAACCTAGTCTCCTAAATTGAGTTCATTAATTGTCAACCAGGGTTGGTAAACTACTGAAGTGTGGTGCACTATATGTGCCTAGGTATTTGTTTCTCACTACGTTGTGTCTAGTGCTTTATGATGTTTTTGGTTTTTTTTTATGGTTTTACGTTCACAAGGGAAAGAGCTAAATGCTAGTGAGAAGAAGCTATTGGTTAAAAATAGAGTGAAGCGTAAATTATGGATGGAAAATGACAAATGCAAATACTGAAAGAAAACAAAGCCTAAAATATGGCTAGAAAAATACAAAGCTTGATAATGACTTTAGAGAAATAAATCACAACATGAGCTTAAACTTGTCCAATTCATTCATTAAAGATGTTTTGGAAGAGCTTGAGAAATGGGCAAGTTAAGTGTAAATGAAGTTCTCCTAACTAAACAATCAAACAATCAACTTACAATGTTACAGCATCTCATCCATGATTAAAGGTCTGTTGGAATATATTTGGAAAAGAACATTTGTAGTACCATAAGATTTCTATTCTAAACTAGCCTCTAATTCTGTTCTGCAACTCAATCTAGAACCACTAGGCCTTACTCAAAAGTTATAGCTTTCTCTTTTTAAAATAGTCTTTGAGAAAAGGCTTGTTTGTGAAATGGTAAAAAGGTTGCAAAATACTCCGGCGTTTAAACTGATACTAACTTCTGTCCAGATAATTATGTATTAATTTGAGGTTGGAACAAAAGAAGTTTTGTAAATAATGAAGACCGTGGTATTTAAATTTAACAACTAATATAATTTAAAAATGCAATGGATGACAACTAAACTGGAGTGCTAATACAGTGAGCTAAAACTAAACTAGAGTGCCACTAGTCTATTTGAAGTACAGTGAACAATGTTAGACTGAAAAGCCATTATCAAACTGGAAATGAAATGACAGAGCTGAACCACATGCATTCTACCTCCGGAGTGCTATAACTAAATTAACATGCAACTAACCTAAGGAATTCTACAGCCCATCTCGTTTAGTATGAATGATATTTTGGAAGAGTTTGTGAGAACAAGTATGGTTGTATTATTCAATGCAATTGAACATAAACATAAGACTGAAAGCAAATACAACTAGAAACTAAGACACCACAGTTGTTTCTTATTCGTTGTTCATGATATTTTGGAAGAGTTTGTAAGAGTAAGACCAGCTGTGACACTTAGTGTAAACAAGCAACTAAAACCTACAATACCACAGTTATGCCTTATTCATCATAATGATATTTTGGAAGAGCTTATTAGAGTAAGTCCAACTATGATAATTAACGAAAGAAAATGCAATAAAAACCTACAATACCACAGCTATGCCTTATTCATCATAATGATATTTTGGAAGAGCTTATTAGAGTAAGTCCAACTGTGATAATTAACGAAAACAAGTATGAACATAAACTTCAGAAACTTGCCTAAACTAGAAATAAAAACAAGACTAAAATACTTATCTACTATATAAACAAGGCCGCTCAGGAGGCAGGGGCCCTCTACCACCAGAGTAGCACGAAATCTAGTTCAAGATCGACTCAACGCTTTCAAGGAAATGTTGCTTCTTTCATTAAAGAGGAATCACTTCAAAATAGAGTATTCTCGGACTTCAAAGATCTAGCAGTCAACCATAAAATCTAACAAAAATCTAACCTTGTCTCTCGGTTTCCCGAGCTACATTTATAGAAAATTTACATAACAGAACTTGAGATAATACAGGGATTACTGTCTTTCCATATTAAAATCGAACTAGAACTCTAAAGGTGGCATCGTAATATGACAAAGGACATCTGGACTGTCCTTGTCCTATTAGGAGTCTATCTCCTATTTTGAGTTCCCGCGTGCAAAACCACATACAGAATTCCG
>JAXQQM020076866.1:0-140589 GCA_034641835.2 Pinus albicaulis
CTCAGATGGCTCGCATGAACATGGAGCATAGTGATAGCATGGCATTGGTACGTCGGAAGTATTAATGGGTGGATAGCAGGGGAAATAAGGCTCGCCATTCTGTATCTGGGCGCATTAATGGTCTATGGCATGATGATCATTAATGGCCGTATAGACTTGAAAATATTGATTGCCATGGATAACATCCATAAAACTTATCACATCAACTCCAAAAGGTCGTATCATAGACTATTCCCTTCGGATAGTACTACGGCTTTTAATCCGCATAGCTATTTCGACCTTCCGCGGGAATTAAGGCTGTTGAATTTCAACGAAATTAAATCTCAGATCTCTAGAACTCTTCTCCGCTCTCCCTTCATCTACCACGTGGTCGGTGAGATGAGCATCGAGATTAGGGTTTCGCATATCGGTGATTCCTTACTGTATTCAATCTCAATCTCTGCATTTTTCGTTTTCGTTTTCAGATTTCCAGCATTTGCGTTCGGCTCTGAGGCTGTGTGTGAAGTCGAAACAGTGGTTTCTCCTCCATTATAGCCTCGTCACGTTCTGCCGGTAAGCTAAGAATATTCCTATGCTGAGATTGTCGGGCACTTCTCCATTATTTATTCGAACGATTGGTTCCTCGTTACAGCTTTCCTTTTATGCGCATATTTTTTTTCATTGGTAATTTTACACCCATATCGAAATTTCTGTAGAAACGTTTTATGAAAACCATTGTGAATAGGTTTTATTCATTCGAACTATTTATTTTAGTACTGATACCAGCACTTTCATTTTTACATAATTTATTTGGAATTAGGTAACTACTTTTTTTCCAGTTCTAGATTAAATTAATCCATACCCAGAAATTTGTAATAACCTTTTTGGATTGTTTGAAAATCCAATCTTATCTCGCTTCTTACTTCCGCCTAAATTTCTCTGTATTGCGTAAGGGAAAAACGCCCCTATATCTAGAGCTGTTTTTCTTCGGTATAGGTTACGATGGGGCTCGAGTTTATACCGGCTTTGCTGAACCAATGGCGATCGTTTTTAAATATTGAATTCCAATAATGGTTAAACACTTGCACTCTTTCCCTGAAATTTGTTTTAAACCCAGCACACTATCTAGTATTAACTGATATTCAATCAGTTTTAACAATGGTTGTCTTTTTTGTTTTCTTGGATATAGGATGCTGGACCTATATCGAAATTTATTGCACAGGTAAATGGAAATTTACAGCTCCTGAATCAAATTCAGTACTAAGGGTTCATTACCTCCCAAATGAAATTTCAAATTTGCCCAGGTTTGTTCGATTTTAATTCTTTTCATTTTTCTATTTCTGGTTTGCAGATACAACCCTTTTTGCAAGTTTTTATCCAGATTTTTCTTCCACCGTATGCCCTTTACTCCTTTTCTTATGCTGCACAGGTTTACATACACCTCCCCCGGTCTCCATCGGGACTTGCTTTCGGATTTCGACATTCAGTCGATATATTTTAAATTTTAATTTTCTGTTAATAGTTTTTTTTTTTTTTTTTCGCCGGAGGCATTGCTACGGCATTAAATCTCCCCTGTATAAGGACTGTGTTGGGTCTTTCTTATTTGCATCGCTCGATCACTGTATATCTCTGAATTAATTTTTTTTGTCTTTTCTGTGGATTTCACCTTAACGACCTGTACTCTAATGATCAAGACATCGATAATTAATTACTAAGCTTTGGAGACTTCACATATCTATATTTTCATAAATAGTTAAAACCAGATGATTATTTCATAAACTTGATAATTCATGGATGTTTCCAACAAGGCAATTGGTTTCGAATACCAACTCCCAATCATTTAATATAATGAACAACCTTAAATAGTTAAAACCAAAACTTAATGATATGATTATTTCATAAACTTGATAATTCATGGATGTTTCCAACAGGGCAATTGGTTTCGAATACCAACTCCCAATCATTTAATATAATAAACAACCTTAAATAGTTAAAACCAAAACTTAATGATATGATTATTTCATAAACTTGATAATTCATGGATGTTTCCAACAAGGCAATTGGTTTCGAATACCAACTGCCAATCATTTAATATAATGAACAACCTTAAATAGTTAAAACTCCCAATCATTTAATATAATGAACAACCTTAAATAGTTAAAACCAAAACTTAATAATCATAAACTTGATAATTCATGGATGTTTCCAACAAGGCAATTGGTTTCGAATACCAACTCCCAATCATTTAATATAATGAACAACTTTAAATAGTTAAAACTCCCAATCATTTAATATAATGAACAACCTTAAATAGTTAAAACCAAAACTTAATTATATGATTATTTCATAAACTTGATAATTCATGGATGTTTCCAACAAGGCAATTGGTTTCGAATATGATTTTCTTTTCAGAAAAAAGAAAAAAAAGCTGCTTTATTATAAAACAGTACATAGTCTCCTTACATATTACATCAAAACCCAGATGTATGTAAAACATAATCAAAATGGGATGACCCTGTATAAACACAACTACATAGTTCCCACCAGAAAGAAATGTAAACATCATGATGATTGCACAATCCCAATTGTTCAGAATAAAGTACGTGGAAGTGAATAAGAGTGAATATGATTCATCGCCTATAAAGTTGCAAATTGACCCGATGAAAATGCCAATTCGTGACCTAGCTTGTGGTCTTTGGATCTGTAGGCTTAATCCCTGAAAAAATACGGCCCTGCTGCATCATGGGCAAGGAGATTGATATATTAAAGAAGCTGCCTCACGTTGGTGGCGCCTTCATTGCTCAACGTCCTGGTCAGTTAAGGAGATTTCTGTCAAGGTACGAGCACGTCAACTCTTCCGACTCGCCACAGCAGGTTGGCAGACACCCCCAAAACATATCCCAGCTATCGTATGGCGTGCCTGCTCAATTATCGTTGGTGAAGGAGAAACTGTATGTGCCTCAGAAGTTTGCTCTCGGCCCTTTTTATCAGAGACCTGACTCAGATGAGTCAGAAAAATTTAAAGACAGACTCATTCGTGAACGCTACGCAGACTGCCAATTCGAGGAGCTGGTGAACAACATGAGAGCTGATGGGTTGATGAGTAAGGTTCGAGCTTGGTATGCTGGGTTGCAATGTCCTTTAATTGACGAAGAAGACCGGCGTCGGAAGATGGATCTTTACAGTGACAATGACCTAGCTCGGATGATGGCTGGAGATGGCTTATTCCTTCTCGAATTCTTGAGGTATGCCCTCCTTTTCCATCGAAGTTTTGCTGCAAATTTAGAGTCCCTTTTGAACATAGATAGTTCCATTAGGAATTAGCGTGAATGGTTTATTCAAAGTTGTTAAAAAAAAATTTATTTTAATTGAAATTAAGTTTAGTGATAAAAAAAAATTATTTTAATTGAAATTAAGTCCATTGATGTAGAAAATGATAAAAGTATAATTTGTGTAGAATGTTTTTTTAGATTAATTACATTTTTAGGATTAAGATTAAAGACATTTATCTATTTATCTACACTACCTAATCTTAATGATGTGATTAATAGGAAAGACATTTATCTATCTATCTACACTGGATCACAAAACTCTGAAATCTAACAATATAATTTGTGTTTTAAAAGATTTTAAAATTTTTAGAAACTCTTAAAATATTTTTATTTTACAAAATTAATTATTGTAATTTTACAATAAATAAATAAATAAATATATACATATATATATAAACGTATAAACGTATAAACGTAAAGTGGTAATTTTATATTTTTTTTTGCTTAATCGAATGGGCCTCAAGAGAAGATTGGCTAGCTCACCTTTATTTTTTAATTCAATAAATATATAGATTCCCAGATTTTCCAGTTAGATGTTGGTAATTTTATGTTTTCTACTTCACCAAATGGACCTCCGGGAAGATCGATTACCTTACTTTTATTTTTAATTCAATCAATGGAAAATTTCACAAAAATTCCACAGTGTTTTACTTGGGGGTCTGTACATGAAGAAGATGGTGGATTCTTATGACATCTTGTCATTGGACACGTCGACCCACGAGGCCCTCATCGTCACAACCTTGGTTGCTGAAAAGGAGCACACGAACCTGTATGCCACGAATGGAGGACTTATTGCACAGTCCTTTGAACAACAACATATTGCATCCTTTGGCGGGTTAGGAAATCCGCATGGTAATATTGGAACTGGTAAGCACTCATCTTGCTCTCATGGACAAAATAAAGATTATGGTCGGGCGTTGAAATCATGTTATAAGCCGGCTGAGGAGGTTAAGGAAGTTGTTCTGGAGTATGATGATTTATGAGGTCGAGTGGCCAGCCTACAAAAAAGGGCTCTCATAGGTAGATGGCTCTTTTTTGATATGAGCGAAGTGGACATGGTTGAGTGGGTTAAGATTTTCTAGAGCCCTATTCTGGGCTACATTCCACAGGTCAGTAGGATGATGAGCAACTGGTTCAGTGTTCACTTTATGCATGAGGATGACTGCAAAAAAATTCTTGGCCGCACTTGGGTTCGGGGTAGGAGCTTCATGCAGCTTTTACCATGGTACCTTAGGTTCAACCCGGTTATTGAGGCTCCAAAAAGAAAACTGGTGTGGGTTAAGTTTCTTGGGTTACCTCTCGAATTTTGGATGTTAAAAGCATTGAAAGCCATTGAGAATTTAGTTGGCCGAACAAAGCATGTCGACCCCAGAATTCTCGGCACAAATGATAAGCGCATAACATGGATTCTTGTGGAAGTTTGCTATGCAGGTGGTTTGTCAGGTAACGTCGATCTCGTTTGGGGTAGCAGAGACATAGGCAGAGGGTGGATTATTGGGGTTTCCCATTACGGTGCTTAATTTTCCATCACATCGGGCACTTACTAAGTAGAATCCCTTTGAGACACAAAAATATGGGACGTCGTGGCAAATGTTCTCAGGGAGATCGAAGGATGAAGGCTACCGACTCTCACTCAGCGAGTTTATCCAGTAAGTCAAATCTTCCTTCATTTGATAGTGATAAGTCCGAAGGTTCTAATAAGGCTTCGGATATGATTCCCTCGCCCCATGCACATATTTTTGTTAATCATGAGTCTGAGTTTCTGCCTCCTACCGACAAGCCTATCACTGGGAATATGCCTCACCCCTCGTCATATATCAGTCATTCTGATATTAAATCGGATGACTAATGCCCTATTATCAATCCAGATGGTCATTCCAGTAATTCGAGTCCTACTGGTTCGTCGACTATCTCCCCATCAATGCCTCCTTTGGAATGGGCTTCGCCGCAATCTTCCCATGATCTTGTGACTGGGGATATTCCAGAGTCGCCAAAAAATACTGACAGTGACATTGAATCATTATTAGGTAATCTGAGGCTTGACTTGGTGGCATTAACTGTCTTCGATAAAGCTCCTCCTGACCCTCAGCCCTCCATTTCCCCGGCATTGGCCTCTAACATTACACTGCGAAAAAAATCAAAATCAGGGTCTAGCCATTTTAGGGGTCGTCTCAAAACTAAGTCATTATTCGAGGATGAATTTTATGATTTTCGTGAAGTTCCTGTTACAGTTGTTGATGATATTTAGGCACTTAGAGCTAGCCCTGAACATGTGATTAAATGAATTCCATCCTTTCCCTTAATATTCGAGGGTTGGGCGACCCCTCTAAACAAGTGCGCCTTCGGGATTTGTTTTATGATGTTCTTCGATGCATGGTTCTCCTACAAGAAACACTTTGTTCTCTAGCAAAATCTATTGGTATTCTTATGAGCATCCGCCCGGGGTGGTTTGCTGTCGGTACTGAATCAGTTGGAAAGGCAGGTGGCTTGTTGGCCATATGGAATGCTTCTCTATTTAAACTTCAAGCTCATCAAATTTTTGGTGGCATATCGCTTTCAGGGTCTCTTAAAGGACTATTTGTGAAGATAAATATTATCAATCTTTATGCTCCTTGTTATATATGGGCTTCCTTCTAGGAGCACATGAGGTCCTTTGGGATTTTAATGGCTGAAAATTTGATTGTTATTGGTGATATTAACTCTACCTTGGATGCCTATGAATTGTGGGGGCAGAGAGCTCGTCAGGATTCGTTGGCCGATCGTATTTGTGGCATCTTCAGTGATCACTGTATGTTGGATGTTTGGCTTGCTCCCATAGTTCTGACATGGTCAAATAGATGTCAGGGAGGGGAGTATATTGGCAAATGTCTTGACAAAGCTATGATTAAGGAGAATCTGTTTCGCCTTTTGGGAAACATGAGATCACAGGTAATCTCTTCAACAATATCGGACCATATGTCAGTGGTTCTATCCTGGCATTGTGAGACCAAGCGATACAGTATCTCTTTTAAGTTCAATCAAGTTTGGTTGAAGGATCCTGTTTCAATAATATGGTTTATGAATTATGGAGGAAGGATGAGGATTTCGATGGTTTAAGTGGATGGAAAAAATTTGCCGAAAAACTCAAAAGATTAAAAGTTATGGTAAAGTCGTGGGAAAAGAAAAAAAAGGTGGATATGCAGCGTGAATTGTATGAGCTCAAGGCTGAGGTCGCGAAAATTTATGAAGACATGATGGGGGTATCGTCGGATGCTAATGTTTATATCAGTTTGGAGAGCCTTGAAAATCATATATTGGAAATTCTGAGAATTCAAGAAACGGCGTGGAAACTAAAAATCAGAATACAGTGGCTTAAGGAGGGGGATCTTAATACTAAATTATTTCACCAAACTGCAAATGGAAAAAAGAACGAGAATTCTGTATGGCATATTGAGGCTCCTAATGGGACTAGGATGTATTCTAATGAAGAGATTCAACATGAGGCATTTCATTACTTCTCGGAATTCCATAAAGAAGATACGGAGATCGACCATCATAGCCAGACTTGGGTTCTGCAACACATGCCTCAAATGTTTGATCGGGCGGAAAATGACTCTTTGGGGAAGGAAGTCTCAAAAGTAGAGATTGAAGAAGTTTTAAAGTCTTTTTCCCTTGATAAGATCCCTGGCCCGGATTGTTGGCTCGCAGAATTTTTTATATACTTCTTTGAGTTATTGGCGGATGAATTGTTAATGATCATTGAGCAGGCTCGTAGCTCTCGTTTTATTCTCGGTGATATGAATTCTACCTTCTTGGCCCTGATTCCTAAATCATCAGCACATAAATCTTTCTATGAGTTCAGACAGATATCCTTATGCAATGTACTCTATAAGATTTCATCCAAAATTATAGGAAATAGGTGCAAAGGGGTTTTGGCTTCCTTCATCTCTAAGGAACAATTCAGTTTCTTAAAAGGCCGATCTATTCATGATGTTGTGGCTATAGCGCAATAAGCGATGCACTTGATTCATGCAAAAAAAATGGAGGCACTTATAATGAAGATTGATATTTTCAAGGCTTATGATTTTTTTGATTGGTCTTTCATCAGACTTATCCTCCTTAAGGTGGGCTTATCACTAACAAATATCAGATGGATCATGGCATGCATCACTTCTGTTAGGTATGTTGTATTAATCAATGGGCTGCCTACAAAAATTTTTGCTGCTGGGCATGGTCTCAGGGAGGGATGTGCACTCTCCCCCCTCATTTTTATTCTCATTATGGACAGTTTCAGCAAATTAATGAAGATCGCTAATCAAGAAGGATATTTTTGCGGGCCTATCATTCTCCCCTACTATTTTGTATTGCTCATTCCTTGTTTGTAGATATTTGGCAGGCTTCTTAGAAACACTTGGTTCTATCTCCACTATATCCTCATTCGCTTTGGAGTTGCATCGGGTCTCCGCACCAACAATGAGAAATATATTTTGATTTATGAAAATGGAGACCCTGAAGAAATCAATTACATTGCTGAGTTTATGGGGGTACAAACTAGAAAATTGGGGGCAGGCTTCACCTATTTGGGATTCATATTGAAATCTTGTGCATATAGGGCACTGGATTGGATGTGGTTGGTTGATAAAATGAGGAACAAGATTCTAAGACGGACTAAGAAATGGCTCTCACTTGGAGGAATATATATTATGGTTCAAGCGGTACTAACGTAGTTTGTGGTATATTGGGCTCATCTCTATTATATTCTTGAGCATAGTGTTGGCAAAATAAATTCCATAATTTCCCAGTTCATATGGTCAGGTTCTCTTAAAGTAAAAAAGATCCATCTCTGCAGATTGGATAGTATCGCCATCCAGAAGTATTTTGGAGGCTGGGGCCTTCTAAATATTCGAACCTTCACAAAAGCTCTGCTCACAAAGTCTCTATGGCATGCTCTAAATGTGGGAGGATGTGGCCCATCATTATTCAGACTAAATATGTTGTTGGGGATCCATTGCAAAATTTGTACAGAGGCCTCAGATATCAATCGGACTCGGCCTCACAAATATGGAGGAGCTTCATCAAAATTATGCCTTGGCTGTCGGATCGTTTAGTATGGCAGTTCGGAAATGGTCTTGACATTACTTTGGGATGTGACACGGTTCTAGGTGTTGATGTTATGCCTATCATTGATGTGTGGTTAATCCATCGCTTGACGCATCGGAGGATCTTTTACTTGTTGCAGGTAATTTTATGCTAGAACATGGGTTCCCCGACTTGGAAGTCAGCGGAACAATTAGGCCTTCAGAACAGGGACGCGGTGGAGTGGAAAAAATTGTGAAGGCGCTCCGGATGGCAGGTCAATGTTATCATGGCGAGGGCAATCAACTTATTTGGGATGGGGTAATGAATGGTGGTGGCTTGCAGGTAAAATGCATATACCACTCCTCTATTACCAGGAAGTTGACCAATCACTCTCCTTCGCCTTTTCAACATGCGTGGGGCTGGAACATCCCTACGAAGATTCTTCTATTCGGGTAGCTGCTTTGGCGCAATAAAATTCTGACATGGGACTATCTAAGAAAGCATGGATATTATGGTCCTGGGAGGTGCCCGTTTTGTCTAGAGTATGAGGAGACTGCTTCTCATTTGTTTTTTTCCTGCTCCTTTACCTTAAAAAATTGGGCTCTATTCTCTGACTTTTAATTGGGTCTGGATTGGCAACCAGTCGACTGCATCGACTCCATCCAGGTTTAGGGAGCCAGTAGGTGTGTGTATAAAATATTACCTTTTTATTTGTTCTGGGAGATTTTGTGTTCACGGAACGGGTTGATTTTTGATGGTATGCTTGCCAACGCTTCTAAGATCCACGGCCATATCATGACTTGGTTGGCCGGCCAGGCTCCTCATCTTCTTGCTAATAAAGATTTGTCTGTTTGCATCCGACCTCATTCCATTGACATTTCGGCGATATTTTTCGATGGTGCTCATCAAGGAGAGTCCTACGGATGTGGAGCATGGATTAAACTTAATGAGTTGGATAGGTATCATATACACTGGAATGGTGGGAGAGGGTCTAACAACAAGGCATAACTCATGGCCCTTTGGAGTGGGCTCTGGATGGCCTCTAATCTCAATCTGCCTTCTGTTCATGTGTATGGGGATTCAAAGATCATAATTGATGGATTTTCTGGCGAAGCTCGCCTATGTTTGCAGGGTGCTCATGGATGGATTGACCGTGTGAATCATCTTAAATCCAGGTTTCTGGAACTGTCTTGGCACCACATATATAGGGAGAATAATACTCGTGCCAATGTAATATCCAAAAAGGGCCTACCTTTCGGTAGCTTTCATATCTTACATTTTAAGGCCTTGCAGATGATACGCAAATTTGAGATTCCTGTACCTTGATGTCATCGTTGTTCGCTACAAGCGAGCCAGATGTATCAAGTGAGCTGGACATATCCCTTTTCTTTTCAGACATATATCTTCTTATACTGATCTCCATTATGAGCTGCTTTCAGTGTATGGATCCTAATTGGTGGATCGATATTTTTTGTCACATTCGAATATGTTACAGGGAATTTATAGTCCTCGTTTTAACTGTTTGTAGATAATGTTGAGTTTGTTGATATTCCAATTATGCTATGTCACTTTTATGTGTAGACAGAACAAATGAATGTGCATACTATCACTCTAATGTTGGTAGAAGACTTGCGCTACCTTTATATGATGAATTCTCCTCTTGCCTTTCTTGTGGAAAAGGCTAAGTGGATGGAGATTTTCTGTTTATGTCAACTATGAGCTTTGTCACCCGAGCATGTACTTTTGGTCAATGTAGTGTTTACATAATATAAACTGCCTTTTTCTTTCTGAAAAAGAAGAAGAGAATTTTCCCCATTAATTTAAAAGTATTAGTAGGTAAATTATATGAAGAATATCCCCATGTGTAAAATATTTTTGTAATTTTTTTAATAAAACTCAAAATTTTAATTATATATATGAGAATTCGAATTTTTTAATTCAATAAATGTCAAAATTCCCAAAAAATTTAGGTTAGATGTTTATATATATTGATCAAAGGGAACACAGATGTTTCAGTTTAGATGCTTAGAGGCATTGATCAAAGCTAATGCAGATGGGGAATTTGAGAAGTTTTCCAATCAATTTAAAGGGTATTAATGGGTAAATGATCTGAGAAATTTCTCTATATAAACTATTTTTTATTTTTAAAATAAATTTAAAGTATAAAATATTTTTTAATTTTTTAATAAAATTAATATAAATGTAATTAGAGTTTTTTCAGAATTGGTAATTGTCAAAAATCTATTAATATCTTTTGATTATGATTATTTTTATTACATTCAGGGGAGAGAGTTTTGAACAGTGTCTCGTCAATTACAGAGGTGCTTATCCTGTGTGAGCTAATCCTTAAAATTATGTTTAACTATATAAATATAAAAATGATTAGTAATATCTATCTATACTTTTCTATCAAAAGAAAAAAAAATGCATTTAGATAAACCCAAAGTTAGAGGTAAATAAGTCTAAACAGACCGCTTATTTTTAATTTCTCTTCAAATATGGCTATTAAGCTCAATGATCCGTGTTTCTGTTTTGTAGATCTCTACAAAAAAGATACCCGTCGTGGCATGCAGATGAATTCCCAGTTTAGGAAGATGTTATGAGAATTGTCAATCAAATACCCTTTTTTTGTCTTAAAATGCATCCTTCAATGGGAGGCAGTTCGAGATAAAGATAAAGATGAGGCACTACAAGAAGAAGGGTCATTTAGCCACACATTATCACCACAATTTGTAAAGGATTTGAGAAATCTTTACTTTTCAAATAGTGGTGCAAAAGTGGTGATAATGTGGAGATACGCATGTGGTGCTATGTTGTCTGGTGCAAAAGTGGAGTTAATAAAAAATATTAAATTTGGTGTTAAATGCATATGTGGCATTCCATGGTGTATGGTGCAAACCACCAAAAACCAATCTGACGTGGATCAAGATGTTGTGATGCAAAGCACCAAAGCCAATTTTACAAAAATTAAAAATTTATCATAAAAACATCAAAATTATTATAATAATAATAAATTGTATATGGTGCAAACCTCCATAAAATAAAAAATGGTGCAAAAAAATACATTTTATTTATTATTATAATAAAATTGTATATGGTGCAAAGCACCATAAAATATGAAATGGTGCAAAAATGAGTATCCTAGGAAGAGTTTGATTTTATTACCAAAGAGAACATTTTGACCATTTTCTTATGCTTAAATCCAATTACCATAAATATATATAATTAATATCAAATGTATTAACACAATTGAAGTATCTTATAGTTACATCCAAAATTTTTAATTCATTATTATTAAATAAGATAATGACCAACTTTTTTGTACTAGCTTTCACATTATGTGGAGTATCAAATTCTGACAATGGAAAGTCCTCTCCATTAGAAACATTCACATGATTCAAGTTGATGGGCATAATAAATTTACATAATATAATGAGTCTCATTTCAATTCCAAGCCTCATAGGTACATTTGAGTGAAATCGAGAAGATTGCATGATATTTCAAAAACTTTGTTTTTCTAATCTATTACATATCTTCTAGTTATGAAAAAATATATTAAATCGATATCTTTCACAATAAATGAATAATTACAAAGTAATAACAATATCTACATATTTTAAAATTTTAGAAGTATATTATACAACAACCAAAATGATGAGTATATAAAGAATAATTTAATTAAAAGAAAATAAAAGTTTTACATATGTTCCAACATTGATTATCAAAAAATCACTTTTCATTTATTAATATAATGAAATGTCTTAGGTCTTGAAATTTGTTTATTATGAGATGTGAAAAAGCAGAAAGTGATAATTAGATTTACAAATCATCTGTATTGCTCATCCTTAAAAGGAATTTTATTCGCTACTTGCATGGAAAAATCATAAAAAGAAAAATTATAAACATAAGTTTGTAGATAAAAATACATAAATGAAATAAACGAAATAACACAAACAATAACTTCAATTGAATTAGGAAATATTACCAAGGTGTGTACATTTAATGGTATTTATAGCTAAAATATCCTATTGATTTAAAAATAAGCCAGAAGTGAACTAACCAAACATATGGTAAGGTTGAAGCATGATTTAAATTTCGGCTTCATCTTCTCTTTCATCATGTTGATCGATTACCTAAGACACATATAAGATAAGATCAACACAACTATAGTGTATTAATTGAAACTTTCATTTGCATATACTTCTTTTTCATATTATAAAAGTTACACCTAGAACAAAAAAATTATAGGTCAAAATATGTCATAATCTATAACTTGGATGAAATCCATCTTTAATCTTTTGATGAATGAGAGCGGATACACCATAGCATGAAGCAAAATCTTTGTCATCTTCAGAAATTTTAGTATTGAAGACCTGCAACTATATTTTAAATAACAATGAAATAGTTAGAAATTTGATTATATAAAAAATAATTTTTTCTTGAGAAGCACAGTAGTGTTTTAAGCTTACAAATTTTGCCTCTGCAGATAACATGCCACCTTTCCCCAAACGATGGCATGTGGACAACCTAGAGGTTCGTATAGTATGTGCATATTTGTCTTTTCCAACCAAAGTTCCATTTTTCCTTTTTCTCTTAATAACAATCTCATCCAATAACCTCTTCCACTCTCCTTCTCCTATGAAGTGAGGCTTGACTACATTTTTGTTTCTTACCAATTCTCCTCTCAAAGCATTCCTGGTATTTTTAATATATTCAGCAACACTATGAAGAATTTGTTTTGGAGGTACAATTGTCGATACTTTATGCATAAGAGATAATAACTCATCCTTCTTAGATTTATCTATGAAATACACGTAGAAAGTAAATAATCCATATAAAAAATCTTAAGGTTTCTAGTATCATAGTAATGAAATTTAGGGAATGTAACACTGAGTACAATATATAATTTTTTTTAATATGAAACATGAAACGTTAAGTATATAGTTTATACTACATAAATTAAGTATGCAATTTATGAAAAAACATAATATATGTGTTTTACCTTGACGACGAAAATCTTTAGTAATTGTAGGACCAAATAATCTCAATGCTTCACGGTGAAGTATGTCTCTCCATGTTCTCCCACCTTCATCATTTAACACTTGCCCTTTTTCATTTAATGTGATTGTGAATGGCATACCATTAGTTGCCTCTCCTTTAACATATTCATTTGGATGTTTTAAGAGAGGTTGAAAAGATGCATCAATAGATGGTATAGTTTGTTCATTTGATGGAGGAGATTGATTTTGTTGTCCATTGGTGTTAGTGTCTTCTTCGAGAACATTGATATTACTCCTGAACATTGCGATATAATATATTATTAATAATCATATGTTATGTAATTACAACCCTAAAGTTTATAAGTAAAATATAAATGACTATTTACCTTAGTAGATCATCAACTGTTGTTTCTGTATATGTTGCATTCTCTGTGTCAGAGATAGCTGTTTTGTATGCTGTATGAATTGCATCTCTTATGAATGAATCAACATCAGCCTTCATCAACCACTCTCTATATCATTTCAATCTATCAATTTCAAATCCAGTTTCAAGTGTAGGCTCCACATTATGGCAAGTATCAGTTACTACTGGGACATATACATCATCTATAAAATCTAAATGGGAAGATGGAATTGTAGATAAATTACTTCCTTTGGAAGGTATCTCATTAATACCTATGACTCCAGAAGGTATGTCCCTCATAAATTCATTTAAACTCTTTGTTCGAATAGAATTTACTTTTTTTCTTGTTCCAATATTGAATCAATAGACCTAATTCAATATTACACATTTCCCAAGTTAGAACGTGTTTTATATACTTCATTTCATTAATCCAATAATGAAACAAGCGCAATACATATATATATATATATATATATATATATATATATATATATATATATATATATATATATATATATATATATATATATATATATATATATATATATATATATAAAATAAAAGCATCAACCTTTGATTATATGAAGTGGAATAATGAGTATATTATAAAATGAAAAGTATGCAAATGAATTAAAATACATACAAGAAACAACAAAAAATAGTAACTCATAATCAAATGAAACATTTTGAAAATATTTTAATCATCAAATATCATTTTGGAGGGTAAAAAAATCTTAACAAATCCTCTAATATCTAACTTTCCCTAGTAAAAAATAAGTTTTCAATTCTATAAGATAGAAATTCATTAATTGTTAAGTTTTCTAAAAAAAATAATGAGAGAAAGGAAAAAAAAATAAAAAAAATCTAAATGTACGTAATGATAATATATATAACATTGTTATCATGTTATCCTGTTTTTTGGTATAGAAACAGAGTAAAATACCACCTATGGCAGTGCCCTCTTCAAGCAAGGATGAACATAAGATAAATGTCAAAAGAGCATTCAAAGAGAGTGCCCAAATCTGATCTATAACAACAATCAAAGTTGCACTCTAGATCATCATCTACACCACTGAAATAGCCCATGAAAAGAGTTGCAAAGACATCCAATAAAGTGCACCAGCTATGACTAACGTTTTGTACATAAAAGCATGATGATTTTAAGGTAGGTACCCAAATGTTCAGAATCCTTCCAATGAACACAACAATAAGTTCGGAGTTCACGAGTATGTGCAGCTTGATAGCTTAATGCCCACCTCAGATAGCAGTCACAGGCACAAAGAATTGAGCAGGACAACCTGGTCCGAGTGCAAGGCCCAATGGAAGCTTGCAGCTCCCACTATAGTTGCTACTATCTTGCAATACATGTTTACTGTTGTGGCAGAATTGATGGCAGGCCACTTGGGGCAGTTCAAGTTGGATGCATTGGCTGCTAGTCTTGATGGCCGAAGCAGGGGTGTTGACCATTGTAAAATGGTTGATGATGTCATCTGGGGGCTAACTAGGGCTAAGGGGGCCTAGCTGTTGATACTAGGGAAGTGTGGGATCAAAGCAGCCCCACATTTTTTCCATCCAAGGTTGCCCCACTTTCTTACCATCCAAGGTTGAAGGACAAAAATTCTGGAGAGAACCTTGACTGTTTGGCTGAATCTGGGGAGCCAAATTGAGTTTAGTACCCCGAGGAACTGTCAAAGCAGAACTAGCTTAGGTAGGTAAAGCATTTCTGTCATGAAGTTTGAACAATGCTTGTAACATGACCTCTTCTTCTCCTAGAGAAATTTCAGAGGTGGAGTGCTTGGTCTGTCACAATTGAACTCTTGAGTCAAACCAACTCAATATCAAATCAGCAAATTCGGAGTTTCCTCTCATGCACATTGTGCATTTGGTGAGATTCCAAACATTTTTGCAATTATCCTATGATGGGAAACCATGAAATATTATAATGTTGCCCAATATAGCAAAATGTTAAACTCTAAATTGCCAAAAATGTTGTGAGAGTTGTGGACTATTCTATCCAAAAACAATGAGGGTTGAGGATAGTGCCTCCAAAAGTTTCTTCGAGGGCTGTGAATTTAATCATCTGTTGAAGTTTTTCTTAGGGATTGGTTTAACAGTTTGTCCTTATGGATTCCCTAAGCTATTCGAAAGACAGATTATACCCCTATGGCTATCTCTTCTGAACTTCCACTTTGTAATATCTGCAACTTGTAGTATTCCTGTGCATGTAAAAATGCATTCCCATTAATGTGCTCTATACAAATTCCGATCTGGGAAATTTCAATATCTTATTTTCTGAACTGGAGGGGGCTAGGGCCGAAGGGGCTAGGCCTTATATATTTTAAAATATGTGATTTTCGGCCTTTTATAATGTAATTTGGAGGCTAGGAAAAGGTAAGGATAGGCAAAAAAAGGATTTTTTAGGGCAAAAAATGGGGGTTTGAAGGGTTTAAGCGGGATTTCTTGTCAAAATTTAATAGGGGGCTGACATGATCAACAGAACCTATGATGGACAAAAATCTCTCTCACGTTTTTCAATTTCATCTATTTTTGTTGAGAAACTCATTTTGAAACAAACTGCCCGGGCGCTCCTTAACCTCCATTTTTGTGAAGCGAAAGAGATGTTTCTTTGACTGAAAGTGAAACATGTTTAATCACACCTTGGACCTTTGAATGAACTGCTTTACTTTTTAAATCCTTGGGGAGTTGACACTCTGCCCTTTTGTGAAGAAAACCATTTTTGAAGTTTGCCAATACTGTTAGGCACCTTGTTTTAATATTTTCTTTTTGACTGTGTATAAACCTTTATTTGCACTGAAAGAAAAACCCTGCAAGTGTGACCACCTATGCTTATGTGAAAACAGTATGCCCTCTGGTTTTTGGAATGATCTGAAAAAAGGTGGCTTCTTGAGGTTTGCCTTTCATTCATCACTTGGAGGGATTTAGCCTATGATAAACCATAATGGATTTGTAAAAATGAGAATGTCCTTTTTTCATAAGTCATCTAGGTGGACTGTACCTCATACCATTTGCAGATAAGACTATAACCTGAGCTTTAGGTCAGTCAATTTCACCACTCATAAGAGGTTTGTTTAGTCCAAATTGTAACCTGTGATTTATCCTTTGAAGGAGGTTGTCATAAATGCAGGATCAGAGCCCTTTAACACCATCATGCTATCTCTTTGCTTGTGATATGAAATATGTTTTTCAACCTATGAGCTTTCATTGAATCACCACTGATTTTGAAACCTATCTTTTAAAACAGAAAACTCACTCAAACTCAATTTGAAACTCTGCTGATGCACCTACAGTTCATCTTTGGAGGAGGTGGCTCACATCAGTTTCTGAAGTCACTTAAGAACAGGTTTGCCCTCTGCTTTTCTGTGAAGGAGGCCACAACATGTCTTCTTAACCCTCTGCTTTTTTAAGGTGGTTATCATCACTGTTTCAAACCATCTACTTTTTTAAGGAGGTTCCATTATTTTGTTGCTAACCATCTGCTCTTTATTGGAGGAGGTTATCACTGTGCTCTTAACCATCTCCTTTAATGAAGGAGGTTAGCACTGTAGATATGGCATTTCATCTTTTTC
This sequence comes from Pinus albicaulis, assembly GCA_034641835.2. Taxonomy (NCBI): domain Eukaryota; kingdom Viridiplantae; phylum Streptophyta; class Pinopsida; order Pinales; family Pinaceae; genus Pinus; species Pinus albicaulis. The sequence goes on from JAXQQM020076866.1 coordinate 17,360, forward strand.
AAAACTATGTCATCTTTATGCAAATCATATGTCTGCTTGGTATCATATCAAATGGGCGAGAAGATGAAATTTGACATTTTGCTTTATGAGACATGGTCTGAGATATATGTCCTTTGTAAAACATCCCTGTGAACCTTAGACCAGAACCATGTGATTTGAATGTGGAGAGTATTTGCTTGCTAGACATATTTGACTAACCTCCCTTGACTGTATTTGTAGATGCAGGTTGAAATTTCCTTTTGGAGGAGGTGCTGAGAATATTGTTGATCAACAAAACATTAGCCCTTTTCATTCATAGGACTTGGAGGCTGCACTCTGTTCCTTTAGGCAACTTTGGCTTTCAGATTATACCCATTAGTAGCCCTTTACTTATTGAATTTCATTTGTTTCACTGATGGCGAACTAACTCATCATAAAGGACCCTTTTGACCTTATTCTTTTGCTCTTTTACACATTGGTCATGGTTGCAATCACACCCCTGCAGAGATGTAACAAACAAATGACTTTGAACTCTGAAGAGCTTCCTTGGGGTCTTATGGAGATTTTTCCTAACTTAAGCATGCTCTTTTAGACAGTAAACATACTTATCTTCTTCTGTTTTGGATCTTTGTAGAATTTCTTCCGCACTGAGATAGAAGGACCTCTTAGTGGCGTGACCTATGGATGAATGAAGATTTGTTTTTGCAGATTAGGCGCTAATCCAGGGGTAGCTGGTACTGAACAAAGGCTTTTGGCTCAGGATGTTTTTTCCAAGGAAGGGATTCCCTAAAGCGCCACTATCTAACTTAGGGGCGATCTTGACAGATTATGAGTGTTTTTCTTCGGTATGAACTTCAACTCTAAAAGCTGAACCTTGAGAGCACAGTACAGCTCTAGTTTTACGAGCCCATATTGATATACAAATATTGGTGAATTAATTCGACAATTATCTCACACAACATTTTGGCGCCGTTGCCAGGGAGCAGTAATTTCAAGATTCAGGTAATCATTATTATTTGAAGTTCAGAGATCTTACAGGGCTGTCATAGGGCGGAGAGAGTATGGTAAGACGTGAGCGAAGAGCCACGCATCCACTTTTGTGGGGTTTCTCCAAAGTCTGGCTGATTACTGCTTGTTCTCAACTTTATTCTTATTCCCTTATGCATAGAAGTAGACCTAGGGATATTATGTAGAAAATGAAATTAACTAAAATATATTACAGAAAACACACATACAAAATCAAACACAAAATATTGGCAGAAAAGAGGCTTCAGCCTCATGTATTGTCATCATTCTCTCTCATTAAAAGAATTTAGTTTTACAATTTAAATAGATGAGAGAAAATGTCTTAGGATAGTCCGTGCTATCTTAGACTCCTTTGGTTGAGATAATTTCTCACCAAACACCCCTTGCACTGATCTGACTGCGCAAGGGTGCCCTTAGGAAGTCCAGTAGAAATCTGTTGCAGAATCTTCAAAGCTCCATGGTGAAGATGGCCCAATCTCCTGTGCCATAGTTCGCCCTCATCATCCCGGCTCACCACTTCTCCCGCCTTGCATGCCATAGCTGCGCAGTCATCTACCTGCAACTGATAAAGGTGTAGAAATTAGCTGAATAAATCACTTATTCAATGAAGATTAACCCGATTACACATCAATTTCGAATTGCATGCATAACACATAACCTTCTTCTACAATTAATTGTCACATGCGGAAATAATAGAAGCAATCTCACATCAAATCAATCACACATTAACTCAGTATGTATGGGGAAATCCTATAGCTGAAAACCCCACAGCTATTGTGTATATTATAATGGAGAAATCAAGTAACCAAACAAGTACAATACTCCTCACAAGTACTCAGTACTCTCTCATGAAGTTACTCACAATCTGACTCAGTTTTGAACAAGTCTGAGGTTCAAAACTCCCCGCCAAGTGCCTTGCCTCTATTGCGCAATCATGGCCTGTATATGAAGAGGTTCAAGGTTCGAATCCCCTTCCCTTGATTGCGTAATTGTCATGGACAATTCCTCCAAGTGTAATGCAAAATCTCATGCAAAACAAATCTACCAACTGATAGCTTTACTCACCCTTTCATCTACCTCTTCCACTGGTCTCCACTGAACTGATCATGCACTGTAGTGAACTCAAGTGTTCTTGAGTTGACTAATGAGTTAATATTTAGTAAATTAAATATTATTTAATTTACTCCACTCATATCTAGTTGATTAGTTAGTTAACTAATCCCAACTAGTTCAACTAAAACAAACAGAACACAACTCCACTATCTGTCCCGTTAACTCCTCCAAACCTCCTGCCACTGAAGTCTAACTGAAGCCAACCATGCAAGATGCCATCAAACCCTAGGAACCACGTGATTCCTTGTGTCAGTTGCATGAGCCACCTCCATGACTCAAACTAAAGTGCGCCAAGAGAGTAAACTGCTGTTTATAGTCAAAATATTATTAAGGGTAAATAATATTTGACTTCCATATTTTTAGGAGATCAGTCTAAAAATAGCCCGGGTCCTAAAAAATAAGGGTCTCATCTATTTTTACCGACATGTCGCATACTTTAAGAATCTCCAAGTAGAATTCCCAAATTATGCTCCGTATGTCTAAAAATAGACATAGTCTAAAAATAGACTTTGCGCCAGAATTTGCCTGCGGGCCCACTTAGTGAAGGCGACTTCATTTCACTAAGCTCCATCATCTTGCTGCATTCTCAACAAAAGGTTCTGTGCTCCGAACTCCCTATTCTGTCTTCTCCGAAGAGAGTCTTATCACAAGCAGAAGGCTTTTCCTTCTAAGACCACATCATACCCCTTATCATCCAACATCGCTACCGAGATTCAGTTCTTCTTCAATCCAGGTACATGCATGACATCCTTTAATACAAAGGTCAATACTCCCCCGAAAGGATACAGACCGATACCAGTCGCACCGTATCTACCATCATCGCCCATCTCGATGTGCACTCCAAGATCTTTTTCCTCCAGATCTGAAAACAGATCTCGATCTCCGGTCATGTGAAATGACGCACCGCTGTCCAAGAACCACATCGATCCCATCACACTTGAAACCAAGCATGCGATCAGTGAAAAGTCAAGCTTGAACTGTGAAGCCAAAGCTTCTCCATCTGCAGATCTTACCGCTTGCTTGTTTTTCTTCTTCTTTGGACAATTGGTAGCATAATGTCCGTGATCATGGCAGTGAAAACACTTCACTTTTGCCATATCCTGCTTCTTGCCCTTTGCACCATAATGAGAGGTTTTCTTACCCGTCCCCTTCTGTGCTTTTGGACACCAAAGCTGCTAGCTTTCTTCATCAAACTCCTTTGATGAAGATCCATCTCGAGTAGTCCTCCTTATCACCTCCTGCATGAGATCCGCCCAAAGGCGCTCCCATCCCGGCAACTTCTCCTAACCATTTACACTATCCTGGTATGAGTGCCAAGCCTTCAAAAGACCAATGAGAGCCAGGTCGACCATGTCTTTGTCTTCGACAATCACCCCCACACTTCCCAGCCCATTTCTGCATTGAGTGAACTTCATGAGGTATTTGGCGATACTGTCACCCTTCTCCATCTTCATGTTCCTGAGCTTATTCTTTTGAGTGCCACTTTTACTGTGGTCACCGTTTGGTCAATTTAGTGTGTCCTAAATTGCTGCATTTAATTTTTCAATCCGGGAATCGTAAGCTGATGAAGTGCGGCGCACTATATGTGCAAGATAACATATTTCTTAACTTTTTGTCGTTTTTGGTTTTTCTAAGGTGAAATGGAAATTCTAAAATGAAAACAAGTTTGGTTATATTTGTTCAAGGAAGTGATATCCCCTATAATGATTTACCAACTTGAAACTTTTAAAGCAAATTGAAAATTACAATGACAAGACTTGAAAGAAAGTAAAAGTGTACTGCTGAAATGAAAAGATGCTGCTAATCTAATGAATCAAAACAGTAAACTAGTGAACATGAAAACCAAACTATTCTTGCTGCCAACTAAACACAAAAGAAACTATGCTTAAGGAAATTAAAAATTGCAACAAAATAAATCTAAATCAGATTACATCAATTCATTTTCTGACCCTTCATCATTAGACCAGCTATGACTTTCGGAAGAAATCATAAACAACTTGTGTAACTGATATTTAATTTGCAGAAAGTAAACTAATACTAAACCATACACTCATGATTCAATCCCTCGCCATCAGTCCAGCTGTGGCTTTCGGAGGCAACTGAAGATGTCATATATGATTTAATATATCTAGATTTGCAGAAAAGAAACTAATACTAAACTACACATTTCATAATGCAGTCCCTCACCATCAGTCCAGCTGTGGCTTTCGGAGGCAACTGAAGACGCTATGAGCAACTTAATATATCTAAATTTGCAGAAAAGAAACTAATACTAAACTACACATTTCATAATGCAGTCCCTCACCATCAGTCCAGCTGTGGCTTTCGGAGGCAACTGAAGATGCTATGAGCAGCTTAATATATCTAAATTTAACTACTGAATCAGATAAGCAAAACTAAAATGTACAAAGCAAGACTGAAGTTAAACAAAAGCTATGAAAAGCAAACTAGCAGCAGAACAATGTTAGTTTCATTTCATTAGTCAAAATGCTATAAAAATGCCCGGGCTGTCTACCTAAAACCTGCACAAGAAAACTGATCAGTGATTAACAATCATAAAACATGTAAGACAGAAATGAAATGGAAATCATGGAAATGTATAAACAGAAATGAAACAACTACAAAGTATGAACATATGATGGATTATGATACAATGACTTTTAAAAGAAATGAAATGAGAAATGTACACTAATACACAAAACCTTAGCTGAGCAGGGGCCCTCTACACAGCTTTAGTAACGATCCTCAAACACGAATTAAGTTGAAAAACAGAGTCTTCATATTAAAAAGCAGTTCATTACAGAATGGTAGTGTTACGGCTCAAGGGCAGCGTAATCACTACAAAGCAAACTAACAGATAACAGAGTTTATTCACGAACATCAACTATCAACTAACAACTGTCAACTAACTTTCTGTGCGTATGCAAATGCTCTATATATAACAATAAACTGTAACTGTCTCCTAAATTTCATGATGGAAGAGAGCACGTACACCACTACGCCCACGGATATAGAAGTATGGCCGTGTTGGAAAGCGAATCTACGGAAGGTGGATGCTTGAATTCAACTCCAGAGCTCTGCACAGATGTCGATTTAACCTCCGCAAGCTTAGAAACGGCCGTATGGATGTTTATTTGCCACGAAACAGAGTCCGGCCGACATGAAACTCCATAGTTGACTTCCACGTGGACGGCTTTGACCGCGGCTTCTTTGGACGAGTTTGCTTGAACCGGTAGGACACGAACCATGTCCACGTCATTCCTAGCCTGCCCATGTGGCTCGTTTCCCTTGTAGACACCTGTAGCATATAGTTCCACAAAATAGCTGCGGAAAGTTTCAGCAGCTGCGGAAAGTGGCAAGTTTCCGCAGCTGTATGAACAAAATCTAGATCAAATAGAAAACACAAAAACATAATTAAAAACCATGTTAGATACCCTTTTGCACATGATATTGACAATTTTGGAGGTTTAGGTGAGTGAAAAAGGTATGGAAAATTGTATGGAAAAGATGCAAATTCGGGACTCAACATACCCCCACTGTGAAGGTGTTGCATGTCCTCATGCAACCAAAATTTTGATACTCTTTGTTCAGTTCATGTGCCTTGATACTTCAGCCAGCACATCCAACCCCCTTCTCTTCTTTTTTTGGTACTGCCATCATTCTGGGTTTCTTCATTAAGCACCTAAATTTGATATTCACAAGTGCTCTGCTCAATTTTTGGCATTTCCTTTTTAATTTCTTATTCTTCTTTTGCCAAACACCCAAATGTAACATAGTATTATCATGGATGATCTTGTCCAGTTTGCCTTGTTCTTTCACTGTTTCATTTTCATTTTTGATATGCCGATTCAAAAGCTCAAGCTCAAAAATTTCCTGTTTTAATGACTGAACTAAATCATCCTGCAATGTATGAGGCTGAATGGAAGAGGTACTTGGACCTGTGGCTGCCTTCTCCAAGGACTCTATATAGTCATATACCTCCTGCTGCTTGGGATCTACTTCCGGTGTCTTTTTCATTGGGCTGTCCCCAAAATGCTGCAAGGGAGAATTATGTTCAAAATCTGGCCGAGGAGGGTTTACATCAATATTTTGCAGAGAATAAGATGGAGTATGCTCATTGTCTGATTGGGAGTGAAAGGAACCAGCTTCACTAACTGACTGAAATGGACTATGGTCAGTTGGAGACTGTTCAGATGTCTCCTCACCCAAATCAATGAAATGAGGACCCTTAATTTGTGTTTTTTTCAATTTTCCCTTAAGCCTGCTGCTTCTCCTCACATGCTGTGGTACACTACCCTTTTGTTCTTGTTTTCCTGTCTCTGCCTTCTTGGATATAGATGACTGTTTTTGAAGAAAAACTAATCTTTCAGATAGGATTTGGTGATCTTCTTCTTCAGAAGAAGGAGTTTTATGGACAGCCTCAATAATTTCTTTCCCTTTTGGTATTATTGGCTTCTTAGCTTTAATTTCCTTCTTCTTCCTTTTTACCAATCTCTCTTCCCTATCAGTTTTTTTCATAGTAGTAGTAGAAGTATTTTGGATTTCATCTATTGTTCTTTTCCTTCTACTTCTTTTTGCTGTGCTAACTGCGGGAATTTCCTGAGTAGGAGCAATTTGGGTTTCAACATTCATTCTTTTTCTTCTACTCCTTCTAATTGAACTACCTTCAGGAATTTCCTGAGGTTCTTCAAAGAAGTTTCTAACTAGGAATTGTTCCCATGTATCTTTTCTTTCCTTTAGCTCCTTTTCAATCAGAATTTTTATAAGGGCGTGGTGATAAAGATGAGGCTCTACATCTCCTAAGTGTTTTTGAACAGTCACAGCCATTTTCTTTAAGCTATTGAATAGAAAATAAGGGAGATTGAGAGTTTGGTTTTCAAGAAAATTCATCAATAGCCTAGTATGGTACATGTACATAGACCCAAAACAGCCCTCACATGTAATAAATTTCTGAACAATTAGTAGTAAAGTGGCCCATTCATATTTTATTGCATGCACAGGGATTCCTCTTTTAAAAACAGTGATATCCATACCTTGATTCCGTAGGATTGTTCTCCATGCCTCATCACTGATACTTTTATTTTTGAACCAACGTTCTCCTTCCTGAAGAAGCTCTGTGGCTATTGCTATTGATGCTTCATTGACCAAAAACTTGAGGTCTCCAACTTCTGCTTCCAAGCCATCAAATGATCTTGCAAACGCTTTTGTAACTTCTCTGTGGTAACCCCTGAATTTCTGAATAAAACGCAGCCATTTAGCTTTCCTCAACATCTCTTTTGCTTGCGGATATCCCTCTATAAACTTCGGTCCTTCCGGCTGTGCCCTTAATAATTTTCCCATTTCACTTCTCTGTGCTTCACAAGTTTGCCTCTGTGAGGGTTTAAGTGGAAATGGAACGATGGAATACACAGGATCGAGCACAATACTGTGGGGATGTTATCATAAAATGAGAATGAGTACCATAAACAGAATGGAGTAAGACTATGGGTAGGTATACGGGAGTGAGAGTGAGCAAAAGGAACGAAATGGAGTGAAACAGGGAGTGAGAATGAGTAGAGCGGGGTTTTGTAAACACGACAGAGACATGACAAAGAGGTTAACAAAGTATAATGCATTCTGCCGCGTTTTGAATTTTGGTGGCTGTGTAATAAATATGAACATGTTTCAATCAATGATTATGAAGTTATGCGGCTTGTAAGAGTCCTTTGTCAACTCAAATACGTCTCATTATCTACGGTGGGATATTGGAACATGAGTGAGAATCGGAATTTCAATGATGAAACCGTTTGTGAATAAATGCAAGAGGATAACATGGAGATCGTGGAAGGTTACGGGACTGTCAATATAATCATTGCGCGTTATGGGTAGAGCTCATAGTTTAAAATTATATAAAAATGTGTTTTTCAATGCTATTTGAAATAAACTTTATTCATACCTTTGGAATCCTTGCTTTTGCCCTTGGTCTTCAACTGATTGATCTTCATTAGTGTCTTGAATGTTCCATTGATCCTCTCTCCTGCATTTTATTTCATAATTATGGAAATAACAACTGACTGTACATTCTCTTTGAAAACGAGTAGTAGCTGCGGAATCTGCTTCTGGCTGCGGAAACTGGAGTCAGCTGCGGAAACAGATGTCAGCTGCGGAAACTGACACAGCTATTACTTAGTTGAATATAAATGAACAAATGACAGATGACCAGGTGGAAATGGTCATAAAAAATATTTTTATTGATGGAATGGATGAAATGAAGTGGAGTGAAGTGAAATGAAATGAAATGAGATGAAATGAAGTGGAATGAAATGGAGTGGGTGGTGAAATGAAATGAAATGAAAGACAAATTTTTTTGGAAAATATAGTGTCAGGTGTCCCTGATTTTCACCCCATATTTTCTGTATAAGGCTGCCAATCAATGATTGGTTTTCAGGCTTATACCATTTTTTTTTCTCTTTTTTTTTTTTTTTAAACTTGAAAAACAAAAGCTAGGCTGGTGGAGAAGAAGAATTCTTCTGTACCAGCCTGATTCCAGAACTTTCTTGAAACAACTTGATAAAATCCTCTTTAGAGAGTGGCTTATGATAAACTTTCAATCTATGGCCATTCACAATAAGAGGAGTTTGAAACTCATCAATGGTCTTGATTCTTACAGCTCCATTGCTGAAGATATTGTCAATCTCATATGGCCCAAGCCAATGAGTCTGAAATTTTCCTTGAAAATATTTAAACTTGGAGTCAAATAACAATGCCCAATCTCCTTCTTGAAACTTCTTTTCTTTGATATATTTTTCATGCCATTTAGTTCTTTGATATTGAACTAGATCAGTTCTTAGAATTGCTTCTTGTATGATCTCATCTAGCTCATTCAACTGCTCCATTCTATGCTTTTGGGCTTCTGATAAGTCCATTCCCAACTGAACTGCTATCTTGAAGGTCTTGACTTGGAACTCAATGGGGAACAAGACTTCTTTCCCATAAACAAGTTCATGGGGAGAATGTCCTGTTGTATTCCTCCATGTAGTTCTGTAGGCCCACAAGGCTTCTGGAAGCCTTTCTGCCCAATCTCTTCTATGTAGATGAACAGTTTTGGTGATGATACTTTCAAGAGCTTTGTTTGTGGACTCCACTTGACCATTTGCTTGTGGATGGTAAGGAGTAGATCTTCTGTGCTTGATTTTGTATTCTTCCATCAACTTCTCCACCAAATTGGATGTGAATTGGCTCCCATGATCTGTCACAATTTCTCTTGGAACACCAAAGCGAGTAAAAATATCCTCATAAAGAAAATGAACAACTGAATTTTCAGTAGCAGATACTAATGCTTTGGCTTCTACCCATTTAGTAACATAATCGGTACAAACCAATATATACTTCTTTTTCTTAGATGGTGGATTAATAGGTCCAATGAAATCTAAAGCCCATTTTTCAAAGGGTTCAATGAGTACCTGTGGTTGCAATGGCATTTCATTTGAAAGGGTAGGTTTCCCTACTCTTTGGCAGCTGTCACACCTTTTGACATATTGTTTTGCATCTTTGAAGAAGGAAGGCCAATAATATCCTAAAGAGAGGATTTTATAGGCCGTCCTTTTGTCTGCAAAGTGTCCGCCGCATGGTTCATCATGACATGCCTTAAGAATATCGGGCATTTCATCTTCCCTGACACATCTTCTGATCACAAGATCTGGCCCTGTTTTAAACAATTCGTTAGAAATCCATGAATATTTTGAACTCTCCTGAATAATTTTTCGTTTTTCACTTGGAAATAAATGTGAAGGTAGTTTCACTGTAACCAAATAGTTAGCAATATCTGCATACCAAGGAGTCTTAATAGTTACTGCAAACAAGTATTCATCAGGAAACTTATCCTCTACAGGAGAATCTTCTTTAGTATTCTGAATTCTAGACAAGAAATCAGCTACTGTATTCTGTTTTCTTGGTCTATCCAACACAGTAATATTGAATTCTTGCAAAAGTAAAAGCCATCTTGTCACTCTGCCATTAGTAACAGGTTTGTTCATTAAATATCTAATTCCAGAATGGTCAGTATGAATAAAAGTTTCATAGCCTGTTATGTAATGTCTAAACTTATTAATTGCATGAACAACAGCTAAGAACTCTTTTTCAGTCACAGTATAATTCAACTCTGTTGGAGTCAAATTTTTACTGGTGTAATAAATGGCATAAGGAATTAAATCTTTTTGACCCAACACAGCTCCAAGAGCTGTATCTGAAGCATCTGTAGAAATATGGAAAGGAAGTTTCCAATTTGGTCCTCTCAAGATAGGTGCTTCGGATATTCTTGTTTTCAAAGTTTCAAAAGCTGATTGACAATCAGGATCCCATTTAAATTCACAGTCTTTTGTAAGCAATTTGAAGAGTGGAGATGCTATTTTAGTGAAGTTTTCTATAAATCTTCTATAATAACCAGTAAATCCTAAAAAACTTCTAACATCTCTTTGACAATTTGGAATAGGCAACTTGGAGATGACTTCAACTTTTGATCTATCAACCTTAATCCCATCTCCTGAAATATGATGTCCTAAAACAATCCCTTCAGTAAACATCATAAAGCATTTTTCATGGCTTAATGAAAGGTTTGTTTCTTTACATCTTATGAGAACTTTTTCAAAATTTTCTAATGCCTCTTCAAATGAATTACCATAAACTGTAAAATCATCCATATAAACCTCTACACAATCATGGATTAGATCAGAAAAAATTACTAGTACTGCTCTTTGGAATGTTGCTGGTGCATTACATAACCCAAAAGGAAGCACTCGGTAGGCAAAAGTTCCCCATGGACAAGTAAATGTGGTCTTATCTTGATCTTCAGGTGCTACCTGAATTTGATTATAGCCACTAAAACCATCCCAAAATGAAAAGTACTTTTTACCTGCTAATGTATCTAATACCTGATCAATAAAAGGCAAAGGAAAGTGATCCTTCAAAGTTGCTTTGTTCAATTCACTGTAATCAATGCATACCCTCCATTTACCATTCTTTTTAGGTACTATAACCAAAGGAGAAACCCATCGGCTATCTGAAATTGGATAAATGAAGTTTACATTGAGAAGTTTTGGAGCTCTTCTTTCACTATCTCCATAAGATTTGGATTCATCCTTCTTTGAGGTTGTCTGATTGGTCTACTGTTTTCCTCAATATAGATATGATGGATGCAAGTCTTAGGATATTTCCCTTGTGTCGATGCTCCCATGCAAATACGATGGGAATGTTTTTTTGCAAGATGCAGTTAGATTTAAAGAGAGTTGACTATACGGATGTTTGTTGGATGCTAATGTCTTTTAAGGAAAAATCTGAATACATGAGTGCAAACTCTTCCATAGAGTAAAGAGACATTTGTCTTGATGATAAATATTCTATGTCAGATTCCAACTGAAATTGTGTGGAGTCATATTCTGAAGATATCTCAAAATTTTCTAATGTGTTCAGAATTTGACTATCCTCACTAATTTCATAAATGGTAAAGACATGTTTTATAGTGTTCTCATCATCGACCCATTCATTGTCTCCTATTTCTGTGATTGCTCTTGCTGGAGGATACAAATTGAATTTCTTTGTCGAATTACCATTAGAAATGTACATGTCTCCAGATCTACAACTAATAAAAGCATAAGCTGTGGCCAGCCAAGGTCTTCCTAAGATAATTGGATGTCCTCCTAGATTACTTTTGGGAGTCAAAATCATAAAGTCTACTGGATATTCCCAAGAATCTAAGGAGGCTGAAATATCTTCTAATACACCATCTGGTTTAATAACCGATCGATCTGCAAGTTGCAATAAAGTAGGTGTAAAAAGAAGGTTAGGAAGTTTTAACTGTTCCATAGTCTGTCTACTCATAATGTTGATAGCAGCCCCTAAGTCAATCAATGTGTTTGGAATTTCTATCCCATTTATATGTGTCTTGACAATTGGACTTCTGGGATCTACATATACATGGTAATTTTTCCCATCATAATGTCTGCAATCTTTCCTACCAGGTGGATTCTTCTTGTGTCCTTTAGCTTCCTTCCTGGTCTTTTGAAACTCAACTCCTTTATGGTTTTGCTAGAATAGGAATTTCTCGAATGGCTTGTAGCAATGGAATCTTGATACAAACATTCTTCAATTCATCTAGAAAGTCATAGTTAGGCAACAAGATTTGTTTTTCCACCCCCTTATCAATTTGTAGTCTTTCCGGAAAAGGAGGTGTAGATGAAGATGTTGGTTGCTCAACTATAGGAGTTGTGGGTGTTAACTTTTCTTTTTCTTTTTGCATGCTTGAATTTTGAAGAGATTCTTCCTCAGAACCCTTATTGACTTGAAGAGAGTCCTCCTCAGAGGTATCTTGCTCTTGAATATCTATGGAAGGTTTTTCTAAGACTCTACCAGATCTGAGTTGTACATCGTTGAGAGGAACAATCATATGGGTAGGAAATTGTTGTCCTTCTACCATATAAGTAGTTTGAGGATTCTTATTGTTAGGATTTGGCAATGGCTGAGCTGGAAGTTGATTTTTCTTCTGTTGGTATGGGAGCATGAGTTGAGGATTTGTATTTTGTTGAGAAGGTTGTTGTTGTGGAAATGGCAATGAAAGTTGTGGATTTTGGCTTGGAAATTGTGGAGCTTGTTGATTTTGAAAAGATGGAGGATATTGATGAAATTGATCAAATCTCCCATAAGGATTTTGCATCCCTTGTACCCATGGCTGATATGAATTTTGATGTTGGGGCCAAGATTGTTGCCAAGGAGTCCAATTTGGTGGGGTTTGAAGATTCATAGGGTTATTAAACCCTTGAGATTGTTGTCCCTGCCAAGGTCTCCTTGCGACAAAACAGAGAGATTCTATTGAATTTGGATCTTCTTGAAAAACAGATTTGAGTCAAGGGATTGAAGGACAATCCTTGATCTCATGATTTTCTGAGCAAATCATACATGTTTCTACAACTTTTGCATCCAAGGGACATTCCCTTAAAGCATATTTCTTTCTACATTTCGGACAAAAGATGGCTAAAGCATCTGTTTCTGCTTTCTGCTTGTTTTGGATTTTAAGGGTGTCTAGTTGTTCACTAAGGCTCCCTAAGATATTAGTTTTGAACTCATCAAGCATGTTACCAATCTCTGCCCTACTTACTGATCCAGTTGTAGATTTGTTAGCCCTAATAAGAGAAGGATCCCTAGGCCCTTTTCCTGTTTTAGATTTTCCTCTTGAGAGATGGACACATAGTTCTGTTATGTCACGAAGTGGAAGTTGAGAAATGTCTCTTTTCCCCATCATGTTTAAAATATCTATCCATTCATCTCTAATGGATTTTAATATAAGGGCTTTCAAGGTTTCATCATCTAAGTTGCTCATCTTTGCTCTTTTCAAGTTGTATTGAAATCTTTCAAGTAAGTCTTCCAAATTTTCATCTTTTTTTGCATCATTTTGAATACCTCATCCTTGTGATTGGTGGGCATACAATAGTCCAAGTATCTATCCAAAAATGTTTGTTTCATATCATTCCAAGTCTTGATAGATTGAGTGGCTAATCCCATGAACCATTTCAAAGCAGATCCCTTCAAAGTTGAAGGAAATAGTTTGAGTTTTTGAGAATCTTCCATATAGTCATAAATTCGGCACACTACTTCAAACTCAAACAGAAATGTTTCAGGATCCTCACTTCGTAATCCATAAAAGTTAGGGAGAACAGATGGTGAGATATTTTTCATTGTTGCATGAGTTTCCTCATCAACTATAGGGAATCCAAGCAAATTGTCCCTATTTCTACCATCATTTCCTTCACCATTGTTATCTCCATTATCTCCTCCTCTTCTACCTCCACCTCTATTTATTACTTCCTTTGCCATGATAGTTTCTTTAGAGTCCTTATAGTCCTCTAGTTCTTCTACCAAGGAAGGATGAGAGAAAGTCTCTTTGTTTTCTAAGTGAGTTTTAGTAGGTGGTATAGGAGAATCCTCTAATTCAGTTGTTCCTTGACTTCCAAAAATCTTAAGGCTAGGGGTAGATGGTGGTGAATCTGGTCTATGCCTTGAAGAAGATGGAGTTGTGAAAATCAAACTCTTGGCTTTAGCTATAAACCTTCCCCTAGAATCTCTTTCTCTATGCATGTCATTTTTTTATTTTTATTTTTAAAAAAAAGTTGGGCTAATAATTCTCTTTCTGATCTTCCAGATCACACTAGGTGCAAGAAGAGAGCATACTTAAGAAATTACTAAACCAATAACTCTCTTTTCTGATCCTCCAGATCACACTAGGTGCAAGAGGAGAGCATACTTCAAGTTATCAAGTTTTCCCTTCTTTTATGATTTTATGTTTTTTTTTTTTTTTAAGAAATTGGCTACCTAGTTACACTTCCCCGGCAACGGCGCCAAAATGTTTGGTCAATTTAGTATGTCCTAAATTGCTGCATTTAATTTGTCAATCCGGGAATCGTAAGCTGATGAAGTGCGGCGCACTATATGTGCAAGATAACCTATTTCTTAACTTTTGTCGTTTTTGGCCTTTCTAAGGTGAAATGGAAATTCTAAAATGAAAACAAGTTTGGTTATATTTGTTCAAGGAAGTGATATCCCCTATAATGATTTACCAACTTGAAACTTTAAAAGCAAATTGAAAATTACAATAACAAGACTTGAAAGAAAGTAAAAGTGTACTGCTGAAATGAAAAGGTGCTGCTAATCTAATGAATCAAAACAGTAAACTAGTGAACATGAAAACCAAACTATTCTTGCTGCCAACTAAACACAAAAGAAACTATGCTTAAGGAAATTCAAAATTGCAACAAAATAAATCTAAATCAGATTACATCAATTCATTTTCTGACCCTTCATCATTAGACCGGCTATGACTTTCGGAAGTAATCATAAACAACTTGTGTAACTGATATTTAATTTGCAGAAAGTAAACTAATACTAAACCATACACCCATGATTCAATCCCTCGCCATCAGTCCAGCTGTGGCTTTCGGAGGCAACTGAAGATGTCATACAAGATTTAATATATCTAAATTTGCAGAAAAGAAACTAATACTAAACTACACATTTCATAATGCAGTCCCTCACCATCAGTCCAACTGTGGCTTTCGGAGGCAAGCGAAGATGCTATGGCTTGACTTAATATATCTCATTGCGGAAAAGAAACTAATACTAAACTACATTTTTCATAAAATGGGTCCTCACCATGCGGTCCGAGTGCAGCATTGGCTTTCGGAGAACAGCGAAGATGCTATGGCTTGACTTAATATATCTGATTTAGCTATTTGAATCTTTTAGGCAAAGGCGGAAGTATCACACCTCGGAACTGAAGTTAAACAAAAAGTGAAAGTAAACTAGCGGCGAACAATGTTAGTTTCATGTGTACGATAAATACTATAAAAATGCATTTGTCTACTACAAAAACTGCCTGAAAAGCGTCGGTGATTAACAATCATAAAAAAACATGAAAGACAGAAATGAAATGGAAATTATGGAAATGTATAAACAGAAATGAAACAACTACAAAGTATGAACATATGGATGGATTATGATACAATGACTTTTAAAATAAATGAAATGAGAAATGTACACTAATACACAAAACCTTAGCTGAGCAGGGGCCCTCTACACAGCTTTGGTAACGATCCTCAAACACGAATTAAGTTGAAAAACAGAGTCTTCATATTAAAAAGCAGTTCATTACAGAATGGTAGTGTTACGGCTCAAGGGCAGCGTAATCACTATAAAGCAAACTAACAGATAACAGAGTTTATTCACGAACATCAACTATCAACTAACAACTATCAACTGTCAACTAACTTTCTGTGCATATGCAAACGCTCTATATATAACAATAAACTGTAACTGTCTCCTAAAGTTCATGATGGCAGAGAGCACGTAGACCACTACGCCCACGGATATAGAAGTATGGCCGTGTTGGAAAGCGAATCTACGGAAGGTGGATGCTTGAATTCAACTCCAGAGCTCTGCACAGATGTCGATTTAACCTCCGCAAGCTTAGAAACGGCCGTATGGATGTTTATTTGCCACGAAACAGAGTCCGGCCGACATGAAACTCCATAGTTGACTTCCACGTGGACGGCTTTGACCGCGGCTTCTTTGGACGATTTTGCTTGAACCAGTAGGACACGAACCATGTCCACGTCATTCCTAGCCTGCCCATGTGGCTTGTTTTCCTTGTAGACACCTGTAGCATATAGTTCCACAAAATAGCTGCGGAAAGTTGCAGCAACTGCGGAAAGTGGCAAGTTTCCGCAGCTGTATGAACAAAATCTAGATCAAATAGAAAACACAAAAACATAATTAAAAACCATGTTAGATACCCTTTTGCACATGATATTGACAATTTTGGAGGTTTAGGTGAGTGAAAAAGGTATGGAAAAGATGCAAATTCAGGACTCAACAGTCACTCTTACTCTGGAATAGATCCGTCAAAGCTTTCCACATTAAATATGGAGTAGCCTTTCCATGCAGGCTGGATACAATATGATCCTTGACGCCCTCCAACAGGATCCTTCGACATTTCGCCATCTTCTTTTGCCATGCATCGACCAAAGCTGCATCAGTGGGCTTTGGGACATCCGCATCCACGAACTCCTTCACACCATTATCTTCTAACACTGCTTCCATTCGATCCTTCCATGCAACATAGTTCGAACTGCCTTCAAGAGCATATTCGAGTCGCAAACCATTGAAAGAAGACATCTTTCAACACCGGCACCAAGAAGAACAACCTTCTGCAAAATTTGAATTCCAAACTCCAAGCTCTATCGCTTCCGATCTACACTTGAGAACAAATTATTTCCAAATCAGAGATTGACTGCAAGGGCATTCACCAGATCTTTCACCTTACAAAGAAGGATGAATATTCCGGAGGCTACCTGGCCCGCATGCAGACTCTGTCCGAGGAAATAAGTTTGCAATCACCGTAACAGATCTCGACAATTAATCTCGCTCCGATACCATGTAGAAATTAGCTGAATAAATCACTTATTCAATGAAGATTAACCCGATCATACATCAATTTCGAATTGCATGCATAACACATAACCTTCTTCCCCAATTAATTGTCACATGCGGAAATAATAGAAGCAATCTCACATCAAATCAATCACACATTAACTCAGTATGTATGGGGAAAGCCTATAGCTGAAAACCCCGCAGCTATTGTGTATATTATAATGGAGAAATCATGTAACCAAACAAGTACAATACTCCTCACAAGTACTCAGTAATTTCTCATAAAGTCACACACAATCTAGCTTAGTTTTGAACAGGTTACTGGTTCAAAACTCCCCGCCAATTGCCTTGCCTCTATTGCGCAATCATGGCCTGTATATGAAGAGATCCAAGGTTCGAATCCCCTTGGCTTGACTGCGCAATTGTCATGGACAATTCCTCCAAGTGTAATGCAAATCCCATGCAAAATTGATCCTCCAACTGATAGCTTTACTCACCCTTTCATCTACCTCTTCCACTGGTCTCCACTGAACTGATCATGCACTGTAGTGAACTGAAGTGTTCTTGAGTTGACTAATGAGTTAATATTTAGTGAATTAAATAATATTTAATTCACTCCACTCATATCTAGTTGATTAGCTAGTTAAATAATCTCAACTAGTTCAACTAAAACAAACAGAACACAACTCCACTATCTGTCCCGTTAACTCCTCCAAAACTTCTGCCACTGAAGTCTAACTGAAGTCAACCATGCAAGATGCCATCAAACCCTAGGAACCACGTGATTCCTTCTGTCAGTTGCATGAGTCACCTCCATGACTCAACCTGAAGTGCTCCAAGAGAGTAAACTGCTGTTTATAGTCAAAATATTATTAAGGGTAAATAATATTTGACTTCCATATTTTTAGGAGATATAGTCTAAAAATAGCCTGGGTCCTAAAAATAAGGGTCTCATCTATTTTTACCGACATGTCGCATACTTCAAGAATCTCCAACTGAAATTCCCAAATTATGCTCCGTATGTCTAAAAATAGACATAGTCTAAAAATAGACTTTGCGCCAGAATTTGCCTGCGGGCCCACTTAGTGAAGGCGACTTCATTTCACTAAGCTCCATCATCTTGCTGCATTCTCAACAAAAAATGTATATATGGAAAGGCGTCCGTTTGCGGGGGTTATACATATATGACCCAATCACATCGGAAAGTTTGATGTGGGTCTTTCAATCAACCCATTGTGAATTTCTCCGATGCGATTGCGCGATCGGGTCTTTTTAGTCTACCCATTTTAATATATAAAAAACATATAGTGGGCGCGATTAGACCAAAACTTTGAAAAAAAGGGGTTTTTGACTTTACAAAGAAAAATATTAATTGGAAATGGTTTATACGATGATTTAAGCGCTGGATGCGGGTTTTATGGTTATATGGAACGGTAATAAGATCGGGGGTTTTAAATACAAAGGCTAATCGCATCGGAGTTTTTGTAATGGCACAAAGACTTGCACACTTAGATGTTTGCAATGCGATAAGCGCCGAAAAGGGTTAGCGCTTGGTTCCAGCCCCAAAGCGTATGGTGGGGAAGTGGTTAGGACTTAGCCCAAGGGGGCTTAAGTCCATAGTAATAAAAAACTTGTTTTTTATGAAATTTTTCAGAGTTTTCAATGGATTTGGGGGTTTCTATATAGTTTAAAAATGAGTTTTAAACTATGTAAAGTGATTTTCATGAATGGGAGAAGGGAAATCATGAAAATTAAAGGAATTTTATGGAGAAAAAGGAGAGCAAATGAAGGTTAGTTTTGAGTGGAGGAGGGGGGAAAATGATGATTTCACAGCAGTTTCTTCTCACGAGATCAACAGAATTTCTGAGTATAGAATGGAAACAGTAATGAAGATTTTGGACCAAGGCATGAGGTCTTCAAGAGTCTTCAAGAGCCAACACTTTTTAGTAATAAAATTTGTTCCTTGAAGGCTCAAAAAGTCTTAGCCACCTTTTGCTATAACAAATTTTATAGGTGGCTAACAGTGGCTCCACTTGGGGATGGTGCTTTCTTGAAGGCATCAAGAACTTCAGACTTGCATTCTCTGGGAGGTTGACCTGTGCCTCATCCATTGGGTTACTCTTCCTTTGCTGGGATGATCTTGCTTTGAAACATATTAGCAGTCATAGAAATAATGGATCTTCATCAATACAAACTTTCTACCTACCCAATCCTACTGATCTAGCATTTTTTCTTCATTAGAGTGCACTTGGATTGGCAAACTCTTTTCACAACATTTTATTCTCTTCTTTTTTTAACAAGAAATCTAATCTATTTCTACTCCTTATTTCTCCATGGACTCAGATTAAACAGTTGAGCCCATATGATTCTCTACCTATTCTATCAATCTGTTAGGATTAAACAGTCTAACATATTTTATTCTCTAAATTCTACAACAGAAAATTAAAAGCATACAAGTCAAGATTAAACAGTCTAACTTGATGCTGGTCTATGGCATAAAAAACAAGCTGCACACAGATATTTATTTTGCAGAAAATTAAATCAAAATGGAAGGCTTAAGATCTGAAAGTTTCTCATCATGGCCTTCTCTTTTCTTTATAGCTCCGTTTTGACTCTTGTTTGAGCTGTTTATTCCTTGTTCTCTGGTTCAGATTTTGAGCTAATTTAGAACCATATTTACATCTTTTTTTACTCAGAAAATAAAACAGATTTGAGTCATGTCTCTTGGGAATCTTAGGTTCAGATTTTGAGCATGTTTGAACCTTTAATTTCTATCATAATCTATCTACTGATAAGCCAAGATTAAACAGTTTGGCAAATCGAATTCACTATCCTATCAGTAGTAAATTCAAAAGCTAATTAGTCAAGATTAGGTTGTTTGACTAACTAGAAGTGTGTTTTGCAGGAGTGGCATTTAAGCTTGCACACTTTCAGATTTATTTCTCTTTTTGGTATGGGGCTGTACCTTTATTGTTTTGACAATCTACCCTCTTTTCTTTTTTTCTTTGTTTTTGTATTTTTGATTTTTATAGCTTTGAATGCAATGGTGGATGAGATATTTATAATGAGAAAAAAGATAAAAAAGGCTTTTAGAACATGTCATGGATCAAAAGAAGTAATGTTTAAGCATCCTGCCATTGACAGGACCTCCAAACAATTATGCTCCAGTCAACTCTTGTAAGAAATAGGCATTGTTACCAGTAGTTGAATGAATAGAGTAAGGGCCAAGACATAAGTTGTAAAATTTTCCATGCTTGCCCTTGTCTTCCCTCCTTGAGTCCCACTTTAAAACCTTGTCCCAAATTTTGAAATTGTTGGCCTTTGTTCTTCTGTCAAAAAGCTTCTTGATGCTGATCTGTTTCTGTAATGCTTTGTTATAAACCTCCTCTCTGGTTTGCTAAAGATGAATGGTCTGATTTATTCTTCTGATCATGTCATTTTCTTCCGTTTGCAACTCTTGAATCAACTTCATCACTTGTACACCAAGGCTATTTGGAAAAATTTCATCAGTACCATACACAAGCTGAAAAGGTGACATGCCAATAGATTTTTTCAAAGTCAATCTGTCAGCCCAAAGTGCATGAACAAGCTTTGTGTGCCAAGACTTCTTGTTATCCTCCAACAGTTTTTTGATTATGTTCACTAAACTCTTGTTTGAGGATTCTGCAAGTCCATTACCTTGAGGGTAATAGGCCGTGGAATGCTCCAATGTTATCTGATATCTGTGACAGAATTCAACCATCTTCTTTGATCCAAATGCTGCTGCATTATCAGTGATGATCTTGGTAGGACATCCAAATCTGGAGAGAATGTTAGTCTCAACGAATTTTATAATAACAGATTCATGGGCTTACCTACAAGGAACGGCTTCTATCCATTTAGTGTAGTAGTCTGTGGCACTGAGAATCCATCTATGTTGGGCAGAAGATGGTGGATGGATTTCTCCTATGAAGTCAAGTCCCCACTGTTGAAATGGGGCTTCAACAGTAATTGGATGCAGAGGTAGGGGTAGCAGTTTTCTTTTGCCTTCAAAAAGTTGACATTTATGACAGACAATGATCATATTGTGGATATCAGGAAAAAGAGTAGGCCAATAGAAGCCAGCCCTCAAAATTTTGTTGGATGTTGTCTTCCAGTATAAATGACCTCCACACTCTCCTTCATGGAACTCGTGCTTAACCTTCTCTGCATCAAACTCAGACAAACATCTAAGCAATAGACCACTTGCATTTTTCCAATAAAGACATTTATTTATAATGCAATAGCTTACAGCTTTAACTTTAGGAATCTTGCCTTTGTCTTTGTCAAACCAAGAGGTGTATTTAAATTAAGAAAAACATAAATAATATCAGCATACCAAGGAGAATTCATAAAGTGGTCTTCAACAATAGGAGTTGAGAATCCTTCTTGGTCATCCAAAGCATCAATCATATTAATATCAAGAACTTCAAAATTGGATTCAGCCATTAATCTAGCTAGACCTTGGCCTTTGATGAGTTTAGTGGGTTTTATCTCTAAGTCATATTCAGGAATAACAACAATCCACTTACTTCTCTTACCATCTGGGTCCTGTGTTAGAATGTCTTTAACAACCGAGTTTGGGACAAAGGCAATGATGTGTGAGTGAAGGATGTATACTCTGAAGTCTTTCAAAGCTTTAACCAAAGCAAAAGCTTGCTTCTCCATGATGTTATACCTCAAAGGGGCATCCCTCAATGCCTTACTAAAGAATGCAATAGGCTGCTCTTGTCCTTGTGGTTTTTTCTGTAAAAGGACAGCAGTTATGGTATGTTCTGATGCAAATGAAAAAATATAAAAATCTTTTGAAAAATCAGGACTTATAAGAACCAGTGTTTTGGTTAACACTTGTTTCACCCGTTCAAAGGACTTCTTTGCTTCCAAGGTCCATTTTACTCCTTGCTCCTTCTTCAACATGTTTGTGATATTTCTAAGGAGCTCAGCCAAGTTGGGGATGAACCTTCTCAAAAAGTTAATCTTTCCAATGAAATATTGCAATTCCTTGATGTTTCGAGATTGAGAGATTTGCAATATGGCCTCAATCCTCTTTGGATCTATCTTTATACCCTCTTCTGAAATAATGTGTCCAAGAAGTTTACCTTCTTGGAGACCAAATAGTTTCTTCTTAGGGTTTAAGGATATTCCAAACTTCTTGAATTTCTCGAAAACTTTTCTTAAATGTTGTAAGTGCTCTTCATCAGTTTTTGAAAACAAAGTGACATCATCAAGATAGATAATGATGAAGCAGCCCAGTTCCTCCGAGAATGCTATGTCCATGGCTCTTTGAAAAGTTGCTCCAACATTCATTAGACCAAAAGGCATTTTTACATACATGAAAGTGCCCCATGGTGTAGTAAAGGATGTCTTTAATTGATCAGCAGGGTGAACTAAGATCTGATTGTACCCTGAGTAGCCATCAAGCAAAGACATTCTTCTAGACCCTACCACCCTTTGTAAAATATGATCCATCTTGGGTAAAGGGTAGTTGTCTTTAAATGAAGCTATGTTTAAGTCTCTAAAGTCTATACAAATCCTGATCTCTCCAGTTTTCTTCCTAATAGACACCAGATTAGATACCCATTCAGAATATCTAATAAGGACAATAATACCAGCATCATACATTTTCATGATTTCCTTCTGAACCAATGGTAACTGAACAGGGTTTATTCTACGCAGTTTCTGTTTGAATGGTTTTTGGTTTTCTTTAAGAGGGATTTTGTGCTGTATTATTTCAGTGTCATAGGATTTAAGATCTTCGTAACTCCATGCAAAAACATCAGAGAACTCTTTAAACAGCTCTATGTATTTGAGTTTAATGTGAGCTGCTAAAGTCTTAGACAGTGTAATCATCATAGGTTTAAGTTCACTGCCTATATTGCACTCTTCCACTTCAGTCTCTACAGGTTCCAGCTTTGGTTTATTTGCCACATTGTTAAAATCAAACAACTCTTCTAAAGGGGCTAGACCCTTGGGCAAACTTTCATCTTTAGGGTGCAAAGTTTCTAATTCCTCTGTTTCGAACTCTGCATTCATTTATGTTTCGTTTTCAAGTTTGCTAGATAACAGGCTTATATCGGGAAGTTCAGGAGACCTTTCTTCTTCAACAAGAAAATTTTCTTCACTAGGGCAGTCGGTTTCATATTCTAAATCCGAACTTGGTAGCTCGAATTCGTTTCTGAACTGCATGAAGTCTTCTATTTGTTTGTCTCTGTCGAACACCTGCCAATATTTTTCGTTATCAGGAACGGCTGGTCTAAATTTTATTTGAGTTGTGCAGTCTTTGGTTTCATATGGCGTTAAGCATGTTATAGCTGCAAAGGCTAAATTGTGGGCCGCAATATTTATTTTTCTTGGGACAAAAATTAATTTGGACTCCTCGAAAGTTTTTAAAAGGTCCATGACATCGTTTCGGTAGGCCCTAAGTCTGGGATGATTTGCGTTATACTCCCCATTGACTTGCCTAATGACTAACTCTGAATCCCCATACACATTGATTCTTTTGGCTCCTAACTTCTTCAACAAATGTAAGCCTAAGAGAAGGGATTTGTATTCCGCTATGTTATTCGAACACTGGAAGTTTAATCTACAGGAAAGACTTTACATGTGGTTGCTTTCAGTGTTGCAAATCCAAACCCCTACACCACCATTGTTCCTAGTGCAGGATCCGTCGAAGTTCATACTCCACAGAGGATTAGTTTCGGGTTTGACAATTGGGTCACTATCCTCTTCAACAAGTGTGCTTTCGGTTTGTTTTTGAATATCAGCGCTTAGTCGGATTTGTTTTGACTCTTGAGGTTTTTCGTTAAGTGGAGGAACACTTTCTTGACTGTCAAAGTTAAAAAGCGATGGACGTATGATTTGTAATTCAAGACCTGCGTTCTGTTTGCTGTTGTTTAAAGGTTCAACAATCTGTTTTGACAGTTCTGTGATTTTTACCTCCTCCTCTCTGTCGGCCCTTAGTTCATTCAAAGTGACTTGTTCATCCAATATCTCATCATTAAAAAGGATAAATGAATCAAGGCTTGTGTTTACAGAGTATAAAGGGGAGTTTTGCAGTCTGTCTTGACTTGTAACTGTGTATTGCATATGAGACTTCCTGTAAAGTCTTCTCATCTGATTGAAAACATGGATAGTCACATAGGTCATTTCCATCTGCATAGTCCCCTGTAACTTAGCCCCCCACGATCTTGATAACAACATTCCATACTTGGGTGGGACATCAGCCACCACAATATCCATGACTAATCATTTGGCTGGAATCTGGGCTAAGTTAACATAGAGGTCTTTGATTAATCCTAAACACTTTACTCTGCTTGAGTCAAAGGGGTAAAGGTCTTTGTAAGGTCTGGTGATTTCTAGACCCAGGTTCTCCATTACAGCTTTTGGCATTAAATTATGAGAAGCTCCTGAGTCATGCATAGTGTTGTGCAAAATTTTGTCATGAACGTTTAAACTCACATAAAATGGAGGAACGGGTCCCTCTTGATATCTACCTTCAATCTTTGGACCAAAAATGAGCTCAGGTTGGTCATCATTAAGATTAACAGTGTCCTCATTCTCTTCAATGTTTAAAGCCTTTAAAATTTGGGTCCTATATACATGCTGGGCAGCTAACTCAGTTAAAGGAACAGAGATTTTGATCTTTGAAATTTCCTGCTCCAGGCTGAAAGGAATTTGACTCTTTAAAGCACTTGTCTCAACCTTATTAGCCGTCACTCTATCAACAATATCAGCTTGCTGACTTTTCCTATTTACACTTGACAAAATGGTTTTAACAGGAGTACTAGCTGAGATGTTAGTACTCTGTTTTTCATTGTTTTGAGTGTCTTTCTCTTTACCATTATCAGAATTTAAAGCCACTGTTTTGTCCTTTTGTTTGACCATTTTAGGTTTGGTTGTAGCGCTGTTTTGTGAAGATTTGTCAGAGGTTTTGGTGTTGGGAGTTTGTTGTCTGGTTTTGCTTCTAAGGTCATATTCTCTTTGAGGCTCTATGATGACATTTTCCATGTCTTGATAATAATTTTCATCATCATCTCTTTTGTCATCATAAGGTGTGTATAGACCTTGTTTTCTATCGTAATGAATCTCAAAGTCATCATTATCTACCCCCAGCTTGTTGATATCATCTTCCTTTGTTATTTCATCTATTTCCTCAACCTCACTTACATAGTTTTGATGAAAGGGAGGAGTGATATGTTGATCATCTTCCCTAGGTCTGTTTGGAGGTTGGTTCCTTCTAAAATTCTGATTTTGGTTCTGGTTTCTATTTTGAGGAGCATTTTGGTTTTGGTTTTCTTGTGCTCTCTTAATTATGCTCATCTCTTTCATCATCTCCTCCATCATTCTCTCCATCTTTGAGTTGGAAGTAGAAGGTGTGGATTCCTCTCTAAAAGATACTCTCTTCTCATTTTTCATTCTTGCTCTTTTCTCCATCAAGTTGACTTCTACAGCAAGAGCATCTTTTTGCATCTCTTCAAGAGTTGTAGGATCTTTCTCCCTCAGCTGATAGGCCATCTCGGGGTCAAGCCCCTCAGGAAAATTTTTTAATGCTGAGCCTTGTGGAGGTTTTAGAGCTGGGGAAAGTGCATTGTACACACTGTTAAATTTGGTGCAATAAGCTTGCACACTTTCCCCAGTGTTTCTATGGAGGTTCTTGTAATCAGAAAGGACTTGGAGAGGATTTTTCTTCACTTCCCATTTATTTAAGAAAGTCTGATGGAAGGCTTGGAGATCATTGATACTATGGGGGGTTAAGCCTTTAAACCATTTTCTTACTTCTCCCCCCATACTCTGAGCAAAAAGTCTAAGTTTGACAGAATCATCATCAATTTCATTTCTGTCAAAGTAGTAATTCATCTTATCCACATGTTGTGATGTCGTTGTAGCATTACTAGCATCATATAATGGAATTTTGGACTGATAGTCCTACGGAAGATTGACTAATGGTACAGGAAGGACTAAGGGAGCATACCATGCTGCCATGATATGTGGTGTAGGTGGATTCACAAGAGGTGGATTAACAAAAGGGAAAGTGGGCTGAAGTGGAGTGGTTTGGACAGTGAATGAAGGATGAAGGGATGTGGATGGAACAACAGTAAATTGATGGGCTGATCTTGGATGAGAGACACCTAAATTGTGAAGGAAATGCAAATCACGAGGTGTTGTTTCTCTACTTCCAGGATGTTCACTTGTCTCCAGGGATGAAAGTGAAGACTCAGAGTCTAGCTGAATTATATTATCAAATGACCTAGTTCTAAATGGGTTTACTAAGTCAGCTGGTGATTGTTGTAAAGTTGACAGATTTTCAGGGACTGAATTAGCTCTCAAGGGTGATCTGAAAATAGTTGATAATTTAATCTTAGGAGACTTCCTAAGGAAACTTTATGGGTTATCAACTATCTCAGGTGGATCAGGGTCAGGATAGGCTCTAGTGTGAATCTTTCTAGGAGCCACTATGCTGTGTTTTTTAGACCCAAATAAACAGGAAAAGTTCAACCAGGTATGACAATATTTGAGAGGTTAACTAATCTGTTTACATAAATTTTAATCCTACAGTCCTCTAACTAGGTTTATAAGGATAAGGGTTCTTCCCAGTGGAGTCTTAAGGTCTGTTCAGGATTGTGGAGTCGCCAAGTGGAAGTTTTTAGCTCCTAAGGAGGTAAAAGGTTTTATGGTCCACCACCATGTTTATTGGATACCAATCTGAAATATTTTTAGGTTTTTCCGAGTTAATTTTCAGTTGTGTGGTTTTCTAAGAATGTTCTAACTCTGTTTCAAAACTTAGCTACGGTTAAGAGACAAAGGCAGTCTACTCTTATGGCTAAGCCAGTTGATCTTTCAAGGTTAGATAAAGACTTATGAGAATCCTAGGGTTTGCCTAGTTTGTCACTAATTCAAACAAGTTTCATCCATGATTACCATTATTTGGTAGTGCTTGAAAATGTTGCTTTTTACTCACCAGGTTTGTATGAACTTTTAAAGGGAACCAGGGATTACAATTAGGTTCCCTAGTGGAGTCGCTAGAAATGTTAGGAATCTGTAATTTTAGCAGATTGGTAAGACTAAAACTGCAGAAGCAACATTATTTCAACCACTTTGGGATTCTAGGATCTAGCCCTCCTGAATCCGGAGAGGGATCTCTCCAATAAGTGCAAAGATGGATTTGTCTTTGAAGTTTGGGGTAATGATATTAGGCTAGTAATGAAGGCCAAGGGTTTGTTTTGTTTTTGGATGGTTGAGCATGATTATTATTTGAGGGGAAAGTTCTAAGTGCAAAGAGTTTCAAAGGTGAGAAGTTGCAAGTGAATAGAACAGCTTTGGCTAAAAAGATAGATATAACACTGGTTTTTAGTCCATTGGGCTATGGAGTCATAATAGGGCTTTAATTGAGCAAAAACATCAAGAGTGATCCAAGGGGAAAGTCATCTATATCACAAGATTATTGAGATTTAAAATGATGGAGTGGAAACAATAAAGTGTTGGAGGGGAGGAAACTGATAATAATTTCACAAGGGATTTATAGTCAGTCCAAAACAAGAAAAGCCTCTTAAGTAACTGTTTAAAACCAACCAAGAACAGGGCTAACCATAGACTTCTTGGGCAAGTTTATATTAAAGCAGCGTAATTGACAAACAATCCAGTAATCCGCATAATTAACTTCAGAAAGTATGAAAACACATAAAGAAACAAAGTGTAACCTAAGATCGGATAAGGTACTTTTAAACCTAATCTGCTTTCGGCCAACACCAAGGGAAACCTTCAGAATCTGCCTTTGGAGAATAAAAACTAGAAACAGGGCAAACCATCATTTTTCTAGTCTAACTTTAATAAGCAAATGATGAAAATAACTTTCAAGAATAATGTTTAAAGAAAACAGTAGGACGAGGGAACGCCAACATTCCTAACTGCTTAAACTGTATTGAATCATTCTTAAATAAACAAATTGGAGGAAAACATTGAGATAAAGCTTATCAGTTAGAGAAGGGTACTGGTAAACAGTAAATCCTAACTCTATAAATGTTGTTCTTTATCAGAGAATAGTGAACAATATGACATACATAGAAGGAAAAACAATAACAAAGAAAGGGGCACTTCACCAGTGATATAGACCAGGATCCCAAGAAATAGCTTGTTATTGATGTCAAACCAGTTACAGTCTTCAGGTCCAATGTTTCAGTTCAGCAATCATCTTCACTATTCAGCCTAACTAATCTAAACACAAACAGAGCTTCAAGGGCCAGTGAACACTATTTACAAGTAGAAGTTTCGAGCTCAAGTATATTTCAAAATTCAACAACCAACAATTTCTCATCTTCTACAGAGGTATTTATAGAAGAGTGAGGAGGTGAAATCTGAGAAAAGATCTCCCAAGGCAATTAATACAGAGTAATGACTTCTCGGCCTGTGAGGGGCTCGATAGAGAAGTTTTACAGGTTTTTCACTGCATTAATTGATTTACATTTATGAATTAATCTCGGTGGGAGCCTTTGTTGACTTTGAGGCTCTGTGTCATATTGGAGTAACTCTGCAGATATTTTTTGCATTAAGTTCCTTGCAGAAGTAACTCTCTGGCTACGTTGAGGCAAATATCTGATTTTGAACAATAACTTCGGCCTCTGTTTGAATGCTTTGAGGCACAGGTGGCACTTATGGTAGCTGGGAGGAATCAATTCACCTCAAATGTGGTGGTGGAGGCCTTTTTGTCTGTATATCATTATGATTTCCTTTAACTCTGATTTAATTTGGAGGATTAGGCGTTTGATAATCAATCTTAGCCGTAATCCCCAAATTTGTCTTCAATCTTCTATTCCGCTGTGTTTTCTGTCTTCAACACTGATACTCTTTTAATGGAGATTTAATAACACAGTGTCTTGTCGATGTGCAGGGCAGCACAGGGCCGATATGGCATCAATGCCCATGGAGCGTTGATGAAACGTGTTTCCAAACCCTTTATATCTCTTTCCCTTTAATAAATGAAAGTCCAGAGGATCGTCACCCTTGGCTTTTATTTTTCTTTGTCTATAATGGGAAAACATCTGAAACCTGCAAAATACAAACAATATTTAAGAAATCCTACGTTTTTGGGTTTTATTGCTGCAGAGGGTGAGGGGAGGAGTGTAGCCGTTGGATGGCATCATCCAACGGTGGAGATCAGCCAAGAGAAGGTTAAAAAAGAGCAGAGGGAAGAATAAAACGGAACCGTTGATCGCACAATGATCAACGATCGAGATTGGTTTTGAAAACCCTTTGGTGAGAGGCAGAAGGCGATGAAATAATGCGAGAATGATCTCGAACCGTCTGATCTGGACACGTGGACGGTCCAGATCCAATCGGAGGACTGAAATCGGTGGAGGAATAGTGTTACAGCGATCGGTAAAAAACTTGCGATGCGATGTAGCGTGGACCGTTGATCTAAGGATCAAATCAACGATGGTGAATGAATCAGAGGGATGGCCGATTAGGAGGAACAAACGAACGCACCGATCAAAAAATGCGATGCGATTGAGCGTGGGCCGTTGATCTAAGGATGAGATCAACGGTGGAAAACCAATCAGGGATCGGCAATCAGGGGTGGTAAATAAGCGCACCTGATGAAAAGTTGCGATGCGATGTAGCGCTGGCCGTTTGATCGGCTTACGATCAACGGTGGAGATTAGTTTTAGAACGAACCGACGGAAAACCCTTATAATATACAAAACCCAAAAAATTTCAATAAAACAAAGGTTTTGGTGGATCAGGGCGGAAAAAATATATATATGGAAAGGCGCCCGTTTGCGAGGGTTATACATATATGACCCAATCGCATCGGAAAGTTTGATGCAGGTCTTTCAATCAACCCATTGTGAATTTCTCCGATGCGATTGCGCGATCGGGTCTTTTTAATCTACCCATTTTAATATATAAAAAACATATGGTGGGCGCGATTAGACCAAAACTTTGGAAAAAATGGGTTTTTGACTTTACAAAGAAAAATATTAGTCGGAAATGGTTTATATGATGATTTAAGCGCCGGATGTGGGTTTTATGGTTATATGGAACGGTAATAAGATCAGGGGTTTTAAATACAAAGGCTAATCACATCGGAGTTTTTGTAATGGCACAAAGACTTGCACACTTAGATGTTTGCGATGCGATAAGCACCGAAAAGGGTTAGCGCTTGGTTCTAGCCCCAAAGCGTATGGTGGGGAAGTGGTTAGGACTTAGCCCAAGGGGGCTCAAGTCCATAGTAATAAAAAACTTGTTTTTTATGAAAATTTTCAGAGTTTTCAATGGATTTGGGGGTTTCGATATAGTTTAAAAATGAGTTTTAAACTATGTAAAGTGATTTTCATGTTTTGGAGAAGGGAAATCATGAAAAGTAAAGGAATTTTATGGAGAAAAAGGGGAGAAAATGAAGGTTAGCTTTGAGTGGAGGAGGGGGAAAAACGATGATTTCACAACAGTTTCTTCTCATGAGATCAGCAGAATTTCTGAGTATAGAATGGAAACAGTAATGAAGATTTTGGACCGAGGCATGGGGTCTTCAAGAGTCTTCAAGAGCCAACACTTTTTAGTAATAAAATTTGTTCTTTGAAGACTCAAAAAGTCTTAGCCACCTTTTGCTATAACAAATTTTATAGGTAGCTAACACCTGGACATCCTGTAGTTCTGGGACGCCCTTGGTTGGCAACTGTTGATGTCGTCATTGGGTGTAGAAATGGAGAAATGATCATTTCCAATGGTTCCCATAGCCAAGCCTTGTCTATTTTTCCTCCTACTCATACAGCTGCTGAAGTACCATTATGGCTCGAGAGCCCCTATGGAGATGAAGACTGTATGTTTCCTTTCTTGACGTTAGAACAATCTAGAGGTCTCCAGGAATAGTCTGATGAACATATCTTGCACCAATTTTTATCTCACAGTTCTTGTATTGATTACCCAATTTCTTTTAATGGTTACCATCATGTTTTCAGTGATGAGTTCCAGGAAGCCTACCATCTAGCCGTGTTTGCATCTTTTATAGCAATAGTGGAAAACCATGAACTCGCCATTGAGCCAATAGAAATCACTGAAGGAAGGACCTTACACATCGGTGCAGAATTGACTGCAGAACAAAAGCAGCAACTGATGGGTATGATCCATGAGCAATCTAGAGCATTTTCTTGGGATTACCTTGACATGCGGGGCATCCATCTAGACACCTGTATCCACCACATTTACACTAATGAAGAAATGAGACCCGTCCAACAGCCACAAAGATGAATGAACCCAGCATTAAAGGAGATTGTCAAGGAAGAGCTTCAGAAACTCCTAGCTGCAGGCTTCATCTATCCCATTTCCGACAGTAGATGGGTGTCACCTCTGGTGGTGGTGCCGAAAAAGAACGGCAAGTGGCGTATCTGCGTTCACTACAGAGAAGTAAACAAGGCCACGTTGCGTGACTACTTTCCCCTACCTTTCATCGATCAGGTACTCGACACACACTCAGGTAAGAAATACTTCTCTTTTCTAGATGGGTACAGTGGATATAATCAAATCCAGATAGCTGAAGAAGATCAGGAAAAGACCACATTTACATGCCCTTGGGGCACCTATGCCTATAGAGTCCTCCCTTTTGGTCTTTGTAATGCCCCAACTACATTTCAAAGAGTTGTACTTGCCATTTTCTCCGATTTGGTCCATGACTGTGTAGAAGTCTATATGGACGACTTCATAGTCTATGGAGATGATTTCGGTCAAGATTTGGCCAATTTATAAAAAGTGTTGATTCATTATCAAGAAGCAAACCTAGCCCTTAGCAGTGATAAATGAAGAATGATGCAAACGAAGGGGATCGTTCTGGGTCATCATGTGTCATTAGAAGGAATTAAAGTTGATCCGACAAATATTGAGGTAATTTCACATATTCCTATTCCTAGTTCGCAGAAATAGGTAAGAAGTTTCCTGGGCCATGCAGGTTACTATCGTCGTTTTATCGAAAATTTTACTAATATTTCAGCACCATTATTTAAGTTATTGACTAAGGATGCTGAATTTGTATGGAATGTCAACTATCAATAGGCCTTTCAGATACTAAAAGACAGATTGTCTACCGCTTCGGTGTTGAGAGGACCAAACTGGTCCCTGCCATTCCACATATGTACCGATGCTTTAGATGCTGCACTAGGAGCAGTTTTGGGAGAAAGGGAAGATCGCTATCCTTATGCTATCTATTTTATTAGCAAAAATATTTTCCCTGCTGAATTAAATTATACAGTTACTGAGAAAGAATTGTTAGCAGTTGTGCATGCCATTGGGAAGTTTAGGTATTACATTACCGGTTATGAGACTTTTGTCCATACCGATCATTCTGCCATTATGTTTTTAATGAATAAACCAATTACGAATGGTAGAATAACTAGACGGTTGTTTCTTTTGCAAGAATTTAATATAAATATAATCGATAGGCCTGGAAGGGATAACCTAGCAGCTGACTTTTTGTCTCGTTTGAATATTGGACAGGGAAGCATGGCAACTCTAGTACTTGATGAATTCCCAGACGAAGCACTATTCTCCATTTCTGCCATCACTCCCTGGTTCGCTGATGTTGCAAACTATTTGGTATCAGGGAAATTACCTCAGAGCATGTCTACCAGAGAAAAACATAACATTGTACAACGCAGTGCTAATTATTCCTGGATCGAGGGAGACTTGTTTTACACAGGACCATACCTGATCATGAGGCGCGAGAAGACGAAATGTATGATTTTTTGAGAGCCTCCCACAACGAGCCTTGCGGGGGGCATTTTTCCGACAAACGAACCGCATATAAGGTTCTTTGCACTGGGTATTATTGGCCCTCACTCTTTAAAGATGCCAAGAAATTCGTCTCCAGTTGTGATGCTTGCCAGCAGATGGGGAGACCAATTTCCTCTGATGAAATGCCCCTTCAGCCTCAGATAGCCATTGAACCATTTGAGAAATGGGCGTTGAATTTCGTAGGGCCCATCTCCCCGATGTCGAAGAAAAAGAAATACATTTTGGTATGCACCGATTACATCACCAAATGGGTGGAAGTGAAGGCCTTGTTTGCTGCCACAAAAAAAGCAATAATAGAGTTTCTGTTTGAGGATATCTTCACGAGATTCGGGGTGCCGCGTGAGATTGTCACGGACCAAGGTACGCAATTCACATCAAATTTGGTCAAGGCACTCAAATGAGTAGTATTAGATCAAACACCGTAAATCTACCCCTTACCACCTTCAAGCTAACGGACAAGTGCAATCCACAAACAAGGTTCTGGAGTCTATCCTCATGAAAACCATTCAATTGCACCATAAGGACTAGGCGGATAAGCTATTGGAAGCCTTATGGGCTTACAGGATTACCTAGAGAAATGTGACGGGACATACCCCGTACGAGCTAGTCTATGGGAAACAGGTACTTTTGCCCATCAAGTTCCAAGTGAAGACATTCAGGACGGCCGCCCAATTGGGAATGAATCTGACTAAAGCCCAAGAGCAGAGATTGATGCAACTTAATGATCTCGATGAGATCCGACAGGATGCATACCGCAAAACTTTGCTGGTACAAGATCAAAGAGCCATATGGCATGATAAATTCATCAAAAAGAAAGTCTTCTGTGAAAGCGACTGGGCCCTGTTGTACGACAGTAAGCTCAAACACTTCAAAGGTAAGTTTTCTACTAATTGGTTGGGACCATATGAAGTAGTTGAAGTCTTTGATAATGGGTTAGTATGTATTAGAGCTATTAATAATGAGCAGACTTCCTTCATGGTGACTGGCCATCGGCTAAAAGTTTATCATAAACCACTCTCACATGATTTGTTTTTATAGGACATTTAGAAGGATCCAGGACTAGAGCTAGTTCAGGGAAATGATCAGCCTCTTGCTGGATCAGTTGATTGTTTTTTCTTATATATATATATATATCTATATATATATATATATATATATATATATATATATATATAGTAACTAGTGGACTGTCAATCTCCATATCTACAGGTGGTTCTCCCCACAGTCCATGTAGAATAAAGGAGAAATTCGGCAGGAGTGGGTTTATTCCTTTATCCAGGCCTGCCGGATTATTTATGGAAAAGGAGAAGCTAGAGTCTTCTTTATATGTCTTCAGACTCTCGAAAAATGAAGCTGTCGAGCACTGACTGATCCAGGCTCGTAAAATTTATGGACCAGTGGAAGCTTAGGGATTCCTTGGGCATAGAATTATTCTTTTCCAGGCCCAAGGAAATAACTACGGAAAAGAAACTCCTTGGAGTCTTTTATGGGCAACTCAAACTCCCTAAATATGAATTCCCTGAGCAGGAACTACCTTAGGCTCGATAAAACAATAAGGTGGTGGTAGCCTAGGGATCCAATGGGCATTGAATTATTCTTTTCCAGGCCCACTGGAATAATTACGAAAAAGAAACCCCCATGGAGCCTTCTTTCAGGAAATTTCAAGCTCCCTAAATAGAAATGCCTCAGGCAATTATCATCTCAGGCCCGGTTAAAATTCATGAGATGGTGGACAGGTTCCAGCACCGCCTCACAAAAAAATGAATGGCACTTGGTCAGAGAAATTGGAGGTTCTATGTTCTGTCCTGCACAATAACCAGTTCCATGCTTCATTTACCCTGGATTTTTTACCTTTGTACCTGGACATTCACTACTGGACCAAAATATTCTTTTGGCAATCTGTTTCTAGAAGCTACAGCATGATCATAAATAATCTGTGGTACCAATGAACTGTACAGAGCTCTATTTTTTTTAACATCAATAATGCCCTGGAATTGCAGCCTAGGTCCAAAAGTCTGATTGATCTAGATATCATTACTTATTGTAAATTTTACTGTTAACCATGATCATCATTGCAGCAGAAGCTACAACTTGAACAACAGACCTTCTCCTGTATTGATAAGATATGATGCTATGTCCATTTCCAATTTCATTTAAGTGACAAAGGTATGTGCTTAATCTGCTTAATCTAGTTATAGGTAGTTTAAATAATTAATACAAGTACATGATGTTTACCACGTTCCCTTGCACCTCATCCCCGTATTTTGCTACTCCCTCTCCCTCATCTTCTCCCCAATTCCCTTCATCACCCTCATATTTCCATCATTTTCATATCCCAAATAATATTTCCCAAGATATACATGCTTTTAACCCTACCCTTACTTCCATAAGCCCAAAACAGCAAGGTCCTTTTCCAACACAGGGTATGGGCCACATGCCAGATGAAGGTCATCCCCAACAGTCAACAATCCCAGCAAAGATATCAGTCCCTGAAAAAACAAAAAAAAACAAAAAATCAAGATTAGACCAGCAAAGCTTCATAATAGAATCTCTAAACTAAGAAACAAGGCTCACAGGTTTCAGACACTCTTCCAATATGTAAGGTAAATGATCAGTTAAGAGAAGAGAACCTCCGATTGTATGTACAGAATGAGGAGCTTCAAAGGAAGGCTTGAAGGTTGTAGTCATGGAAAACATCTAAAATTTAGTTTGCAGAGAGGACAAGTGCTAGAAGACTGGCTACATAGTTCACAAAATGCTCAGCTTCATTCAGGAAGAGTCTGGAGAAGTTGGCCCAAGCAACTAATTTTTGACTGGACAGTGATTACTTGGAGGCATGAGGACATGCCTCAGCTCAAGTGTGGGGGAGATGTTGAGGCTACTTTTTGTCTATTCTTCATCACCTACTTAGCCCCTTTTGGCCTAATTTTGACACCTATATACTCTCTTTTTCCTCTCCTAAATCCCTAAAATGGCCAAACCTTCATCAACTATGGTTTAAGGTAAAAGCAGTACAAGTAGAGTTGTTTTCACTATTCTATAGCTAGTGTTAGGCATTTTTAGTGATATACTATTTGTTAACTTACCACTATGGGTAGAATGATGGATATCTTGCAGGATCTGTTTGACCTGGAGGAAGTTATGTCCCTTCAACCATCCTACAATGGATATGCCAGCATAAGAAGCTCCAACTCAAGCCCTAGCTCAGCAAATTCAATGTCCTTCCAGCACCTTGACATAGTCAAGAGTGGTGAAGGGCCAGCTGGCCACTCTACGCATGGTGGAGTTCGATTGATTCAAATTAGGACCCTTTTTCATTATAGCTGCAATCAGTTGGTAATAGAAAACTGATAGTGTAATTCAGGACAAGGTAACGCTAATTTTGTGGATTCCATATCTTTAGTCTCCAACGTCCTTCCATGTAATGGAATTGCTACTAATTTTGCAACTTAAGCATGCCTATAAAGGTAGAGACTCGCATTTTGATGAGGAGGTTAATGTGTATTATGGTTTCAACTATCAATATACACTGTGATTTTATGTTCTAAGGAAGAAGTCGATTTTAAATGCTGGTGTGTTCTTGATTGACTGAAGATTGTCATGTATGTGATGAATTTCTGATTCAGTTGTTTTAGGTGTAAGTTAATATTGTAATCAACACTTTCCCCGTTGTGGCAAGGGCCCACCACAACCGATTCAGCCCCGTAGCGAGTTAGAGGTAATTCATAGATATAGTTTGATTCAGTTTCTGATTGCAGAGTCATTTGCTTTTAAAAATTGATTTGGTTTTGACTTGATTTACGTTTGATAGCATTCCCAAATATCGTTGTTTTAAATTCATGATTGCAGAAGTTAATTATTTTTCAAAATCGACTTGTGTCTTGGATTTAATTCCTATTGTTATAATTTATAATCATCGCTGATTAGATGCTCGATTGCCTAGTTATTTGATTTTGGAAATCAATTGCAGTATTGGGTTTACATTGCCATAGCAGAGTAATTTTGTTCTCTAGGATCAGATTGGAATGTCATCTTAAAACCCTGTGATTATAGCTAAAGACGTGTTTGACTTCTTCCACGGGGACTGCGTTCCATCTGTTACCACATGTGCATTGTTTTGAATTAAGCATTGCTCAGAAACAGAGTTGAGCGAACAATCCATCCTCTCTCTAGATAAACAAATTGCTGAATGTATTCCCGCGTGGATGAACAAAGCCTGATTGTATACATTTGATTTGATCCTTTGATGAGAACATTTCGCTGAAATATGTATTGCTAAATCGATTCCAGTAGCAGAGCACAGCTCAAATTACAACTAAGATTCAATGGTTCACTGTTTCTATGTGTTGAATGATCCTATGCATTAAGTAATCTGCATCTTATTTATGTGTGCATAGCCTTATGACCATATTTCAATTTTTGTAGTAGATGGATGTCATTATTAAGTGAATGATTTTGCTTGAATTTGATGCACTTGGTTTGAAGAGGTAGAGTTTTGTTTACCTTAGAGTTTGACTTATCATTGTTTAAGACAAAATAGGAGTGTGAAGTTAGATTCATTGCAGAGTGATAGTTGTAGGTCCTTTTTGAGTCTTAGCTGGCAAGTCATGAGGAGACAGTGTGTTGATTAGGTGGAAGAAAATGGATGATTCATAGGGTAGATTTGAGCAAAGCCTTTTTCATTTCTTTGGCATGGTTAATTCGATGTTTTCAGTCTTGTTTTATCCTGCATAAGATTAGGGTTTGGAGTGGGAGGTCAAAGATTGGTTGTACCATTTAAGTTAAATTGAATTAGCAAGATTGCTTGGAGTGAGTGCATATTTCCTTAAGGACAGAGTCTTAACTAGCATCCTTTTCTGGATTGATGCTCGACATTGTGTGTTGGGTACAAGTTTTACAATTCCATATCCATAAGAATAGCAGTGAAAAAGTAATTTAAACCCCTGCAACTTGGTTAGAAAGAGATCATTCCTTAAAAGTTGAAACATTTTATGGCAAGCTTCAGAGGATGGCCAAATGACTTTCAGTGACAATTTATGTGAATATGTCAAACTTGTAGTCTCAAGATTGAATTCATTGTCATTTCTGTGCCTTATGTTAGGGTCCCGTGATTTGGCCGATTGGCTAGCCAAATGACGATGTAACATCAAACCAAGCTTTGGAGCCCAAGGACCTAGCCTTCCTGGACTCAGAGAGGGCTCTCTCTATAAGTGCAAAAGATGTCGGTGTGTTTACTTGCGATGTTCTGATATTAGGCTAGTTATGAAGTGTGTTTTTTGGTTTTTTAGTTTTTAAGTTTGTGAGGGATGAAACTGATCAAATACATAAACCGGATAACAAGATGTAGATAAATTGGGCTATGGGGTCAAACAGGTCAAGGAAGCTATGAAGTGATGATGTAAAGCTGCTGTAGGGCCGATTTGATTCACAGTAGAAGGGATCTCTGGGAAAAATGGATTAAATGGACAGTAAGTTGGTGAAAGACAAGGGATTTCAAGTGCAAACTATTTAATAGCAGACATAAACATGTAATAGCAAGCCATTAATCATGCTAGGAATAACTATAAGCTAATCAATACATAGAAATCAAACATTCCAGCCATACATAGAGGTATAAGACCCTCTAACTTCGGGAAATAGCTATCAGACTTTGGGGAAAACACATGAGACAAACTAACAACTCATAAACTATGCCGGAACGCCTAAACATAGTTTCTAAGTCATTGGGCACTTGGACAAATAAGTTTTCATAGTTTTAGGCAAAGGGCTAGATCGGGACTAGGCCTCCTTGGTTCAACAAAATGATCAACAAATCAGTCAAAGAGAAAGTTTTATGGACAGAATTATGGGCAGCTGATAGGTAGGTAGGGCAAACCATACATCCTACTCAACATACATGGAACTGATGAATAAAACTTAGCAACAATACCTTAGGTTACTAAAGAGCAGCTAAGAATTCTTTAGCATAACTAAGGGAGAAGAAAACATCAAGTTATGAAGATTCAGGGATTTTGAGGTGCCTCCATGGGCATATCTCAAAATCAATCTTTACTGATCTATAGCAGCAAGAAATATGAATTATGAGTGAAAACTAGAAGACAAAACACATTAAGAAGCACTATACCATTCTACCATGTCAAGGAATCCATCAACAATCCTTCATCATTCCTCAAAAACATCCAAGAGGCAGTCCAAAAATCATAACTCAAGTGTATTCTTCAAAGCTCATATGACCAATGTATTAATTCTTCTCTCAAGTTCAGCCTCCGATTTACAATGAGAACCATGGGATAAATAGGCTTGAGGGAGGAAAACCTCATGGAGCAACTAGCTATCCCATTGGCCAAGTCAAAATATCTAAACTTGTCCTTGAGGCTTTGCAAAGCCCAAGGCACAAAATATCCCATAAAATATCTAAAAAGCTGCTAAAAACGGAAATTATATTGACTTTACATGATTTTCCCATGATAAAAATAGCTTAACGCACATTTGGGAAAAGCAGATTTTTGGAGTTCAAAAATTACAAAAATACTTCATATTTATGCCTGAAAAAGGTCCCCTGACTTGCTGGATGCAAATGGCAGCCTTCCCGATGTTGAAATGAGGCTCATGAGGGCTTGCTGGAAAGCTTTCTGTGTCTATTTTCCGGCGCAACTGGAACCAACTCAATCCGAGGTCCGGAAGTCCCTCAAAATTGTACCTATGTGCAAAAACCCAGAAAATAGCAGGCTGCTGATATGGCGGGCAGAACGTGCAAAATGAGGCTGTTTTTCGCCAATTTGAGGGGGCGAATGATCTTCAAATGCCCTGAAAATTGCTGGAGAGCTGCTCATGAAATTATGGAATCCATTGGTGTCACCCTCCTCCCTTGACGACTCATCAAACTGAAATGGTGCATTTATGAGTTTTTGGCGAAAACCCCAAAAATGCCAAAAAACAAAAAGTTTTCGAAACAGGCCCAAAATTGGCATGCATGACCTTCAAAGGTCCATAGAGACATGCTCCGAAGCTGAAGCCAAAATATCGAGGGCTGATGTGCTTTTTCCTTCTCTTTCCGTGTCGGGCACTCCTTAAAACTGCTGTTCTTGATCATCATCCTTATGCTGTTGCTCAAACTGCTGAGCTGCTGCTGTTTAGCACTATCCTCCTCTGGTTCCTGCTTCTGCTGATCTTCACCACTGTCATGTTGCTCCTGTTGTCTTGCTTTGGAGGCATTTTGACCTAACTATGCTTTGGAAGAAACCAACTGCCTTTACTATATGAAAAATACTCTGCTGGATTGAAACTGGCCACTACACTGTTTGGATAGTTTAGACAATGTGGTTTTGAATAAAATGTAACAATGCTTCTTTGAATAAGCCACCTCTGCACTTCTTAAAAACAGTCCTTCAACTCTGGATACACTTCAGCTATGTAACCTTTTTAACAATGGTACCATGTGTAAAAGATGGGGTAACTGCTTTGTAGATTCCCTGTGCACAGTTTTGAACAATCACCCCTCTTGTGACTTTGTTAGAGGCC
This sequence comes from Pinus albicaulis, assembly GCA_034641835.2. Classification (NCBI taxonomy): domain Eukaryota; kingdom Viridiplantae; phylum Streptophyta; class Pinopsida; order Pinales; family Pinaceae; genus Pinus; species Pinus albicaulis. The sequence goes on from JAXQQM020076866.1 coordinate 57,746, forward strand.
AGCTTACACTTGTATTTGTGTCTTCAAAACCAAGCTTCGAAAATAATAACCCTGCTCTTTAGGTCATTTACCTTGAAAAATACCTCTGTTAGCAGATTTCTTTGAAGACCACACAATGGAAAGAAGGAGACCTTTTGGTTAGGTGAAGTGTTAAGGAAAACACCTTTCACTTGTGACTTTTGAGAAGTCAATCACCACCTTTACACATCTGGCTTCAATGTACACTTGATCATCAACAAATGCCCAATCACTAACCACCCTACCTTCTAGAAGATGGCCTTGTTTCACCTTCAGAAAACTCTGTTCAACAATCTTCAGAATGATACAATGTAGTGCAATGAAAAAAGGCAGACTTAGTTTAGGTGTGAAATCAGTGCAACAGTGGTTTTAGGAAACAAACTCTCTGCTTTGTGAATTTAAAAAGTCCATCAACACATCTATACCCCTGCCTTTGTTGTCAAAATCCACCATCAACCACCTCTGTCCTTTACTATGCTGTCATCTTTGGAAGTTCTCTGTCAACCAACCTTTAGTAGTGAAATACAGTGAAATAGGGGCAGATCTCTAGAAAAGGCTTGTTGTGATAAGTGTTTTGGTACCCTGTTCTTTAGAAATGACCTTCCCTCGAAACATATCACAACAACAGTTCTTCAAAATGACACCATTCAGTGGAAGAAAAGCAGAACTATGCTAGGTGATATATTAGTGCACTATGCTTTTTAGAAAACACCCTCTTTTGCTTGTGAGTTTAAGAGAGCCACCCAAATACCTGTACCCCTGTTTTAATATCAAATTTCAAACACTAACAAACTGTTCTTCAGAAAAAAGGCCCCTTTCTTTGTGAAGTTTTAAGAGAACAAGAAAAACTGCCTTTGTACCTCTGCCTCCAGAGTTAGAAACTCATCAATGAAATCTGCCCTCCAATGCAACATTTACTCGTGGAGTCTCTTTGTCAATCAGTTTTTAACATGATAATGAGGTGAAGAAAGAGGGCAAACCTAGGTTAACAATACACAGTGCTTTATGAGGGACACTTTTCTTGTGAAGTTTTTAAGAAATCACTTGTATACCTCTGCCTTCAAAGTTCAGATTTGACCACCAACAAACCTTGCCCTCTAGAAAAATGGCCCTATCCCCCCTTAGGAATTTTCTGTCAATAAACTTACAGAAGTGAAATCTAGTGAAATAGGAGGGGCAGTTTGTTACAAAGGAGTGCTTGTAAGATAGGCAACAGTGTCACTTATCAACACCTTGCACGCGATGGGATTTCATAAAAATACCTCGAACTTGATGGATGCTCGCTTGAAAGGATGTAAGAAATCCTGGATAGCTTGGAAAAGTTGCGCGGCAACCTCTGGAGCAAACCCGTCGCACAGGAGAAAAGGCCGTCGGAGGAGAAAACTTGTCGGGTCGGCCTGTCGTGTGGTCGGGCGGCCACCTACAGGCACGTCGCGCCCACCTACAGGCACGTCGCGCCGACGAAGAGGTCCCGTGTATTTTTCTGCCCAGGCACGTCGCGCCAGATCCCAGGCACGTCGCGCCGCCTCTGAGTGCAAATTTTTGAATTTTCGCCCAGTTTTCTTGCTTGTTTGATGCTGTGGATGCATGGGATTTTGACTCCAGCTTTTTGAAAGTGAATTTCCCACTCTCACATCTCAACCTTATATCATTTTCAAAAGAACATTCTCAACGGTCATTCTTTTTTGAAGTAAAAATAGAACTTTGGTTTGGTTCTTTTTCGTGGAGTTTTTGTTTGAATAACCTTTGATTTTTTAATTTCGGTACATTCAAAACTTGCCTTGGGGAGTTGCCATACTTTTGACCATCTGCAGTTCACGGACTTTTAGCACCGGTGTTAGGAGGAGGACCTCCAGCTTGTTCTTTGGGAGACATCTCATCACCAACCTTTAAACCCTAAAAAATGTCTCCATAATCTTGTGGCTATTTTTGCCACTGTGTTTAATGGGACAGATACAAGTTGCTGTATTTCTTATGACCTACAATGTTCTTCAAAGAGGGGCATTTTTACTATAATCCTATGCTTGACAAATCACTATGCCACATCTCTCCCACTGCTTTTTCTATACTGTATCTTTGTGCTGAATCTGTCCTTTTGGAATGATAACAAGTGTGTCTGCTAGGATATATAAATGAAGTGGCAACTCATAAAAACCAACTTGTTTATGCCTATTCATAAGATTGAACACCATTCATCATGCATTCTATAGCTCCACCTTGGTCACTGTTTTACTTTCTCAGTGATAATCCAAAGAACATTAATCAGAATGTGTCAAAGAGTACTTTGACCAACCTTGGCGATTGTTGTGTTTATTCAACATAAGATAGCCTGTGTTATTTCAAAGTGTTTGATGATTGTTGCTTCCAGGTGATTCACAAGCTCACCTTGGGACTGTAAGTGTGCTCTCTTGATGGCTTGCTTTCACACTCTACTTCACTGTTTAATCAAAGGACCTTCTTTAGATTTCTGGGCAGGTGATCATGGAATGTCTTTAACCCCTTTTTAAATCAACTGCTCCTTTGGCACTAATAGCATACAATATGTTCAATATTTTTTCCTCTCTATTAGATGGACTGTTGACAGATAGCTTTTTTGAAGAGGGAGATCAATACATTTATATCATAAACCGTAACACTTTCCTTTATTTAATTTCTTTGTGTCTTTTCCCTGCACTTTTTGGACTCACCAGTTTTCAACAGCCTACAATGATTTTGGCCATCTGCTCATATATGGAGGAGGCTCTTCATCAGGTAAAGTATCAGAAGGCCCCTTTTACTACTATGTCAGACACAACCTTTCTCTGAATGTGGTGGTAAGTAAATAATTTGAACAACATCAATCTAGGCATCACTACTTGCAAGCATCACTGTGTTTTAGAAGGAACCCTAGCCATAGTGACACTGTTCTAAGGTTGCTTAGATATTTGTCACTTGGCTTGTTCATCTCATGACCTGTTACTTGACAAAAACTCTTTGTGACTATGAAGGTTAGTGCTTTATTGAAAAACCAAGAACTTTCTCCTGCCTGTGTAATGGCATTGGTGATCATCTGTTCTATTTGATCTTGTGGATAGACACGGTACTTATGCTTTGGAATTTTCACCAATGACATGCCTTTCTTCATTTCATCAATTCACATGATTTTGAAAATTTAAGATTAGATCCTTTATCAGACCAAACTCTTCTTTCTTTTGAGCCAGCATATTTCAAGCTCCATTCCTGTTACGATCATCAATTACACTTATGAGACCTGAAGATATTGTTTCATTATTTCAGTAAAGGCAAACCTGAAATTTTGCAGCCTTCTGAGTCAACTCTGGCCTGCGCCCTCTGCTTATGTATGAAGGAGGCGCCCTAACCCTATGCTTGTAAATGAAGGAGGTTCTGGGCCTTGACAATTTACCATTTTGCTGAGATAGTGGCGACCTTTTCTTACTGTGATTTTCATGCTGGAAAGAGCTGTAAGGTCCTGATGAGTGACTTTTGTTTTGCAGCTTCATCTCAGGCTCATAATACATTTAGAAGCAACTGTTCCTCTAATCGTAAACTCAAACATTTACTCCATGAGATGAAATATATTTCCCTGTCTTTGTAGAATCATAGAACATGATGAAAACCTACTAGTCGTACCTTTGAGAATGGGCTCTGCGCGCGGTTGAGACCTAGGAATATGAGTGGCGGCGCGACTTAAGGCCGTTTGTCAATTTCATTTGCAAACTAGAGATCACCATGGTAGACCTGTAGCGTATGGCGCTTTTGGCTCTTTGATGATTGCCAAAGGTGAAATGTCCTAAACGCCACTTCCTAACATAGGGGAGACTATTGACACAGATGTGGATTTGCTTTTTAAAGCTGATGGGCACACCAATAAGGCTGAGGTTAGATAGGATTGTGACAAGGAGGTTTTGGTTTTGCCAGGGGTGGACTGAATAGGTAGAAGAAAAAGTTTTGGGAGGGTTTTCCGGATGACATATTGACATAAGGAAATTGTTCACGCTCTCACCAAGATATAGTCATCACTAACATGTAAAAAATACTGATGGCTAACACCTTAATGCAACATGTGTTGATTGATTTAGAAACATTACCTTCTTGCATAAATTAAAGTGCTGCTTACTGTAGAAGCTTGGGTAACTTTTCCAGAGTACAATTGAAAGTTTGATAAAATACAACTGTGGTTAGAAGCTAATTTCCAAAGCATAGTTGTGCATTCTTGATTACTTAAGGTTATTTTGGTTTGGTCTGAAAAGTAAATTAAGATTGTCAAGAGTAAGTAATACCTATATAAATGGTTTGGCTAGGTATGAAAGATTGAGAGCTATCATGACTTAAGTCTGTGTGTAAATTGATATTCCGACCAGTGTGATAGTGCACCTTTCTGCTTAAACCCTACTATAATGAGTTGGTATGACATCAGAGTTAATTAGGGACAATGTGTGAGTGTGAAATCAGTTCATAGATTTACTCAGATTAGGTAAATCCTTTTAAAGTGTGACCTCCAGAGATTAGAATTAGGTTCTTTGAGATTTTCTAAAAATAATGAGTTATTGAATTAAGGTTACTATTGACTGGTAATGGTATTGATTTCAGACTTAATATTGAGACAGATTATATAAGGGTTTCCAGTGTTCAAACTAGAGTTTGTTAATTGTTCCTGTTTTATGATGAGATGAATTGATTTATTTCCGACAATGTGTCTATAGATGTTTTTGTGTGCCTCAATTCTTAAATCAAAGATCATAAGGAATCATATAAACTTCAACTCTAAAAGATGAACCTTGAGAGTGCAGTACAACTCGAGTTTTACGAGCCCGGATTGATATACAAATATTGGTGAATTAATTTGACAATTATCTCACACAACACTGACTGACCTTGGCCAACACTTAGCCAAATTTTCAAGCCTCCAAACTCCTATTTTCTTGGGAATTAGGCCCCTATTAATTAGGAAATTCCTCAATGAGAATTGCGCAATTCCATTAGGACTTCCTTTGACAATATGCATGAGTTGTACAGTTTGGAATATTCTACAACTAATAATACACTGCCCTTGAACCTCAATCTCAACTGGGTAACTCTAATTTTGTGCATGCATGAGTTAATTTAGGTTGATTGATCAGTTAATTGGTTGATCACTCAGTACGCACCCCACTACTAGTCCTCCCACTAGTTCCTCCAACAGTTGGAACTAGTTTAACTAACCATAACTCAATTTAACTGAATTAAATTGTTACAACTCAAATTAACTCAACCTAGTCTCCTAAAATTTAGGAATCATTGTACACAACTCAAGTTCTTCCTCCAACTCAAGTTCTGACATGGAATTTCCATTTTTCTCCTAATTTAATCAAAGGAAAAATTAAATTTGAAATTTCTTGTTGCATTTTCAACAAACATACACAACCATGGTCTTGGCTTCATCAATGAGAGGGTACACATGTTTCAATGAACCAGATCATTTAGATAATGATAAGGAAGCAACCAATTTTGTGAATCCCATGGAAGTGGAATTGTCTCAAGGAAATGTATGATTGTCTCCTTTACACTTATACCTAACAACTCCTCGAAATGAATTGATATTTGTAATAAAATAGAAAAAAGAAAACCTTCAGAAAAACCCATGATTATTCCTAGGCTCAATGAAAAAGATAGTAGTAAATGTATTGGGATTGCCAATTTTAGGTTAACTTGTCTTTTGAGATAGTTTTTGGTTGGATTCTCTAGGGACCAACCAATCCAAATTCCTTATTTTTCATGTAATCTAAGGCTAGCTCGTCTTTTGATATTGGATTTGGTTGGATTTCCCCTAGGACTAACAGATCCAATTATGTTAGTTATCTTGTAATGAATTGTTATGAAAAAAATACAATTTTTAGTTTAAAAATTTACAATATTAATAGTGATAATAGATAATACAATTTTTTATTTTAAAAAATTACAATATTAATAGTGATAATGTTTTTAATTTGTTAAAGTATGAGAATAAAAGAAAAAAATAATAATTTACTATAAAAATTATTCATCATAGAATTCTTAGGATTTTAATAATAAGTATTATTATTATAAATTCAGAAAACAAGTAACAAGAAAAAAATTAAATATTTTAAAATTGTAAATTTTTTAATTTGACATTAATAATATTTTATGTAACAAAATTATGTCATATAAACATCTTGATGTAGAAACAATTATGGTGGAGCGATGGGGAGATGATGATTGGCCTGATACAGTTATGGAAACATGAATTCTAGCCACTCTTAACCTCACCCCTTAAATGCTTGATGTTTCTTTACGGAAAGTACAACCGAATTTGAATTCTATACCGTCGCAGTTTATTCCTCCATCGTTGTTCTTCATGAAATCAAATTTTGATGGGGCCTCTAAAGGGAATCCTGGCCAGGTAGGGATTGGTGGTATATTCCGAGATTTTTCTAGTAAGGTCTGTCGTCTATATTCTTATCCTATGGGATATATTACTAATAATGAGGCTGAATTGATGGCTTTAAAGTAGGGTTTAATTATTGCGATTCGGGAAGGTTACCAAAGAATTGTTGTAGAGGGGGATTTTGCAATGGCAGTGGGTATTCTTAAAAAACTACAACAAGGCAATCCTTGGCAAAAAATCAGTAAGAGCTGGCAAATAGCGAAACTTGTTGAAGATATTGGCAGCCTTCTTTGCCAGGTTGGTTCAGTCATATGCACTCATGTTCGCTGAGAGGGGAATCAGCAATGGGTTATTTGGCTAATTGGGTTTGCTCGAATATCATTGTACATCTCGATATCAATGATTCCCACCAGGTCTGGGGTCGAACTATATCCCTTCCATAGCAGTATTTGTGGATCGAGATCGATCTCTGCCTCACCCCCGATCGGGGTGTGTAATGTTTGATTTGGGCTGTCCACATCCACGTGGTGGATGTCTTGCCGCCCCATGTGCTATTATCATGCACCCAATCCTTTGGCGGTTGTGCCTACTCTCCTCTTTGATTTTGCATGCGCCAGCGAGCTATTCCTATTAATGCTTTGTCAGATGCATTAACTCAAGTCTTTATGTGGTGGTTGATCAGTCTTATGGTTGGTTTTGTTCTTCTTCGCCAGTCTCTGTTCCGGCCTTGTATCGGCATTTCACTGTAGGTCAGAGCTTACATCTCAGCACGCACATTCTTCGGTGGAGATCGGGGTATGTAATGGAAATTTCTCCCTCTATGCATACTTTTCGTGTTATGTTTTTACCTCTGTCGCCTCAGTTTTCGTCTGCGTTCATTCATCAGTTAATGGTGTATCACTGTATTTTATCAAGATTGTTTTGGTTTCGAGCTGGGAATTTGGGTGATAACTCTGTCGAGCCTAACTTCTGCAGTCCCCCAGGTTGGTCTTGGGTTTATTGGGGTCGCGATTGTCTAACTTCGTCTCAGCATTTCCTACGCTTGTTTCTTTTAATGGGGTTTACAATGGACAATCTTCCTTCTACCAAATCCTTTTATGGGCATTTTCTCCGAATTGATCATCTGCTTCTATTTTGCATGAATATCCCGATTCATCTAATCTCTTATGGGAATATTTATTCTCGGTTTAATGTGCTCTGTTTCACATACATGCATGGATTTCGATCTTTTGTAAGTAGCTATGGTATGGTTTCGCTGGTGGTTGTTTATTTTACAAAGGCTCCCGACTCTCTTTTTTGGCCTTGCATGCATTCTGAGTCTCTGCGTTTGCCTTGTATGCATTCTCAGCTTTATTTAATTCGTTCTGAGCAACTGCAGAATTTGTTCGGTATGGTTTCGTTTGTGGTTGTGTCTTTTCCAGAGGCTTTTGACTCTCTGCTTCGGTCTTGCATGCATTCCGAGTATATGATTTTGTCTTGCATGCATTCTCGGCTTCATTAATTGTGCTCTCGGCATCTGCACTATTTGTATCCTGGCCTTTGTTTCAATTGCAAGCATATGTATGGCTTTCACTATTTTCTCAGAGAGTATGGTATGGCATCGCTGGTGGCTATTTATGTTACATAATGTTCTGAGTCTACTCCGGATGTTCCTGGTCTTTCATCTGGCCATCGTCTTCTCTGGCCTATCGTTCTTGGTTGGACCCTTGCTCTTTTATCTCCTACATGTCGATGTCAGGCTCTGCGTGTTGGGTTTGTTATGATGTCGCTTTCTTATGTTTTAACTTACCTTGTCTTTGACGTACTTCTAGCCACAAGACTTTCTTCAAGTCTTTCCATTGCCAGTATGGTGAAGGGATAGCCAATGAAGCTGAAAAGAGGTAGGTTGCATATTCCTGGGGCTAGCTCGAGTAGGCGTGGTAGGAAATATAATACGGAGGTGCTACAAGAGTTAGCTCAGGTTTATGAATCAGGCAATCAGGATAATATTAAGTAAAAAATACAAGGCTGGGAAGTTGATACTGATAGTGAAGAGGTGGATATGGACGAGCAGCTTTCCCATATGGACTTCTTAACTGATCCAGGCAGTACTCGGGGTCGTGTTTCTCTCTTTCAGCAGTCAATAAAGACATATTGGAAGATGAAGTGCCTCCTTGCCAAGGCTATGGCAACATCAGAGGATAAGAGTCTCACCTCTTATATTCTATTTGAAATGCAACAGATGAAGATGGACATGCATGCTATGCTCAAGGTACAACTTCAATTGAATGATAAGGTGGGCAAGATTGAAAAACAGTTGCAACTCCTTCATATAAGCTCACAGGTGTTAGGCCCAACTGTTAATGCTCTGGTTTCTGATTTAGCTGGTTAACTATTTCCTTGTTTTGTTTAATTTGGACTCCGTTAGCTTTTTTACTACTCTTGTTTGTAAATATTTTGGACATACTACAGCTCTAAAAGTTGTTCGAGATAGAATAAGAAAATTTCTTTTTTGGTCTGCTTATAACTCGTTGTGGTGGCCAACAGATCTGGTTTCCTACGAGCAGGTTGAAGTCACTGCATTGGTTTTTTTCTTGTATGACTCTCTGCCCTTAATATTTTTGGTAATAGAAAAGTACTACGAAGCTTTAAAAAAAATAATAATTCATCCATATAATAAAAATATTAATCTTGTTATTGTTGGATGGAAAAAATCTACTTTTATCATAATTATGTTGCATGTTATTCTCTTCCACAAACCATTTCACAATCTAATTGGCCCATTAAAAGTTATGCTTGTTATATTTAAAAGATATTAACAAGCTATCGAGTCGAGTTTAATAAAATAGTTCTTAAATCACAAATTTTCAATTTCTTTCCATTAAATTTAAAATTGTGATTTAATAAAAATCAAATTTCAATAGATTAATAACTTATTTATCAAAATAATGTGATTAATCCAAATTTCTTATGTGGCGATGATCATGTTTTAGGACTTCGTGTTTCCCACCCGTAATCCAACTTTTGCTTTTCTACTTGAATCAAAGTTTTGATTGACAGGAAGACCAACTAGTACATGGACGAGAATATCATCTCGGGACTTGCAACAAGGAAAAGATGCCATGGACATTGTGTTCATCTCAAGCATTTGGTTTATCACTGTTGAGTTATGGGGTGTATATCTAGATCCAAAGAAGATTTTTGGTTATAGGTTATCTAATCTTGGTTGGCAGTATATGTTTATTTTTAGATTTAAATTGGTTTAAAACTAACTGTAAACGCAACACTGCCCACTAGCATTAAATAGTAGTTGTCTACAGATGCAAGGGAATAGTCTGGAAGGCAGTTTTTTGTCGGAATTTTATAGTAGTTGTCTACAGATGCAAGGGAATAGTTTGGAAGGCAGTTTTTTGTTGGAATCTGGTAAAAAAAAAAAAATTAAAATCAAGTAGTTGGAGTATTTAAATTGCATTTTTTATGGTGGAAATAGATTCAACACCATCAAAAATGTTGGAATATTGAAAATTCCAGAACAAACAGTGGAGAGAGTAATACTCTCCTCTTTAACACAGAGAAATTAAAATTTTCACTCACAGAAGACAGAGTTTCAACTCAGAAAAAAAACATCTATTTCATAAAAAATCTGTTACAACTTCTTCCTCACACAGAGGGATTTACAAAATATGTGACTGCTTCAAACACAGTTCACGCACAAGACTTCACTGTCTTAATAACAACTCTCTGTCTCTCTGAAAAATACGTTGCTCTGTATTTTTTAATTCGCATGGTTGTGCATAAACGACTCTGTTCTGTGTAAATAAAAATTACAATAGCATCTCGAGCCTTTTTCATTATATATGCCGCACATATATTATAACATAAAAATATATGTGCATCGGGTACAGTCTTAACTTATAACACGCGACCCTTTTAAAGCTCCGATCTCCGATTGATAACCAGATGCGATGACGGATTTAATTCCCTTGTATAAGTCCATCGGGTCCGTGTTATATATACCATAACACACGACCGAATAAAAGTTGCGATTGCGATTGCAAACGCAGATGCGATGAACCAATATAAAATCTGCCCTATAAATAAATCGGGTCCGGACTTTGGATATTGCAATCAGAGCATAAAACAAAACACTCTCGATTGCGATGTTGCGATTGTATTGTAATGTGCCGCGTGGTTTGTGGGACCAGGGTGGGCCTCTGCTTTGTGGGAGGGCGATTTATAATATAACATGCGATTTAAGTGATCGCATCGGCCCATAACAAAAGGTCGTGGTTTGTATATTCGTTCCGCTTGCAGAATTCACCACATCAACAAGACACTTTCTGGAATATCTTGCGATTACCACCTCTTCCATTTACTCCGCCGATTATATTGGTAAGGCTTTAAAGCCTGTTCCAATCTGTAATCAAAGCTCTGCCTGCTGGCGAGACTTTGAGTCTTGGCATTAAACTCTGCTATTTATAAAAATGGCTACCACCTTATAAAAATATCAAAGGGATCAAATCCCATCTGTTCTGTACTGCACCTATGGAGCTTTCCAGTCCTTTTGCAATTATCATTAATACAGTGGCAACCGCCTTTGCTAAGGCTTCAATGTGCCGCAGTGCAGTCACTTCTGCACTTACTGCTGATTGATTTCAGCAGTTGGAATTAATTTCCAACACTCCCCCTTAATTTCAACTGCTGGGTTTTTCTGCATACCCAGGTATTTCCTGAAATGTTCAAAGCTTTTCTACGCAAGTGGCTTTGTGAGGATATCTACAAATTGATCCTCTGTTCTACAATGTTGCAAAACTATTTCTCCATTGTTAACCAATTCACGTATGAAGTGAAACTTGGTGTCAATGTGCTTTGTCCTTTTATGAAAAACTGAATTTTTAGACAATGCAATAGCTAAGCTATTGTCACAAAAAATCACTGTCCCTTTTACATGTTTTTGGCATAAACTTCTCAACATTTTTCGCATCCAAACTGCTTGACACGCTGCTGTTGTAGCTGCCACATATTCCGCTTCTGCTGTAGGCAATACTCATTAGGGGAATTTTGAGGTCTAAAGTGGGCCTCCTAAGGAAAATGTACAATCAAAATTCACTTTATGAGAACCAATCACATTTTAGGGGATGACATCATCCCTAATGGTTGAGGTGGCATTGCTTGAGTTAAAGGTATTTACTTGTAACATTCTCAATGATGGATAAAAACTCATAGTTAACCATGGTAGTGCTCTAAGTACTTTTAATGTCAAAGTAAAGTACTCATAATAAATGTCATTTCACATTTTTTGAATAAAAATATATTATTGTCATTTCATATTTCTTGAAAGAAAGAATGCATTTCCCTATACATTTATTATATTATATTATATTATTTTTATATAGTATATTAATTACATGTTATTATACAATTTAAATAATATAAATTTAATTAATAGCATATAATATAATTAAAAATTTATAAATTTATATTTATATTTTATTTTAAGTTATTTAAGTACAAATGACAAACGCATTAGTTGTTCAATCATAATGGTTTTTTCTTGAAAAGTTCATTCTTATTTATAGTCACATCAATACAATGTTTTTATGAAATTTATTTTCGTACAACTTTTGAATTGAATTTAACTATGGTTACATGGATTGTGGTGCAAAAAGTGAATTGAAAATTCATAAATATTATTTTATTGGTTTAGCTATTATTTTATTATTTCCTTAGAAGGCCCATTTTAGACCTCAAAATTCCCCTAATGACAATGCACTGTTTCTTAGAAGCCCATGAAATGGCTCCTGAACCCATGTGAAAAACATAACCGGAAGTACTCTTCCGATCATCAACACTTCCAGCCCAATCACTCGGAATTCTTTTTGCTGCCTGCCAATGTGCATCCTTTGGCTTTTCAATGAATCTGGAAATCAAACTAACAGCATGCATTATGTCCGACCTAGTTGCAGTCAAATACATGAGGCTGCCAACTATGCTCTTGTATAAGCTAGGATCAAAATCCTTGCTGCTATCCTCTCTGCTGAGTTTTAATCCCATCACTGTGGGAGTGATCGCTGCTTTGCTTTCCTGCATGTTAAATCTTTCAAGCACCTCATTAACATACTTTGCCTGTGAGATAAAAATCCCATTTTCATCTTGTTCTACTTCTATTCCTAAGAAGTATCTCAACAAACCCATGTCAGTCATTTCAAATTCTTCTTTTATGACTGTTTTAAAATGTTCAATAAGGTAATTATCATTACCTGTAAAAATAACATCATCAACATACAAAACTACAATCAACATTTTACCATTTTTTTCTTTGATGTAGAGAGTGGGTTCTCCCTCACACTTTTCAAAACCATTTTCTAGTAGATATGAATCTATCATACTGTACCATGCTCTTGGCACTTGCTTCAGCCCATAAAGAGCTTTATTCAACTTACACACTTTGTGCTCTTGGCCTTTCTTTTCATATCCGAGAGGTTGTTCAATGTAAACCTCTTCCATTAACACTCTATTTAGGAATGTTGACTTCACATCCATTTGGTAAACTTTCCACTTGTTTTGTGCTGCTATGGATAGCACTGCTCTTACGGTTTCCATTCTAGCAACCGGTGCGAAAGTTTCCTCATAATCTATCCCAAGCTTCTGCTTATATCCCTTGACAACAAGTCTGGCCTTGTGTCTCTCTATTTTGCCTTCAGCATTACTTTTGGTCTTGTAGACCCATTTTAATCCAATAACATCTTTACCTTTTGGGAGTTCAACCAAATCCCAAGTCTTGTTTCTTTCTATGGCATTTATCTCCTCATCCATAGCTTCTATCCATTTCTCATTCTTGATAGCTTCTTCGAAATGAATAGGTTCATCAACATGACAATATAAAGCAAACAAAGAATTGATACCTTCATTTGCTATATCTTGTTCATAAATGTCATTCAAATTTCTGAACTTCTTATCTCTTTCATTAGGTGTACAAATGCTTGAAGAAGCACTTGAATTTCCTCCTTGTGGTGTGCTTGGAGAAGCACTTTCATTCCTCCTCAAGGGTGTGCCCTGCTGCTCTTGTGTTGGTGCAACTGTTTGGGGATGTATTTCAGCCAAATCATCCTTACTTTCATCATGAGATAAACAGTGTTTTACATTCACTGTTTTCTCCATGCTTCCATCCCAAGCTTCTTCTTCAATAAATTGAACATCTCTGCTCACAATAAACTTCTTGGTGGATGGGTTGTACAAGCGATAAGCCTTGAATTCCTCACTGTATCCAATGAAAATACATCTCTCTCCCTTGCTGTCCAACTTCTTCCTTAGCTGATTCGGAATGTGTGCATAAGCCACACATTCAAAAACCTTCATGTGTGTGACACCTTGCTTTGTGCCACTCCATGCCTCTTCCGGCACTTTGTTCATAACTGCTTTTGTAGGGCATATATTCAAAATATACGCTGCACAATGTACAACTTCAGCCCAATAATCATTAGGCAAATGCTTTGCCTTTAACATACTCCTTGCTATGCCCATTATGGTTCTATTCTTCCTTTCGGCTACTCCATTTTGCTGCGGAGTATATCTAGTTGTAAACTGTTTATGAATACCATTTTCTCTACAAAAACGTAGAAAATCTTTAGAGATATACTCACCTCCTCTGTCAGTCCTTAGGACTTTGATATGCAACCCACTCTGGTTCTCAACAAGTGCTTTGAAATTGAAATTTTTTTCAAACACTTCACTTTTGTTTTTCAAAAAGTAAACCCAAGTTTTTCTTGTAAAATCATCTATGAACGTTAACACATAGTCGCTGCTTGCAAGCGATGGAGTTTGCATCGGTCCACATAAATATGAGTGGACAATTTCTAAGGGTGTCTTTGCCCTTATGCTTTTCTCGGAAGGAAAACTTTCTCTATGTTGTTTCCCCAAGATACAACCTTCACAAAGGCTGTCTGGTTTCTCTATCAATGGTAAACCACTTACCATTCCTTTTCTGCTCAACAAATTAAGACCTCCAAAGTTGAGATGTCCAAATCTCAAGTGCCATAACCAATTATTATCTTTTGGTTCGCTTTGGAATGTCTCTTGTGCAACTGCTGCTTTCTCTTCACCATTCTTCAAATCTGCTCTTATTCTGAGAGGGAACATCCTGTTCCTTGTCATCTTCACTTCAGCAATACATTGTTTGCTGGGTGGTTTATCCCTGATGGTACAAACATCATCCTCAAAGAAAACATTATACCCCTTATGGACAAGCTGTCCAATACTTAAGAGGTTACACTTCATTCCTGGAACATAATAAACATCTGCTATGGATTTCTTTGCACCTAATCTTGTTAAAACATTTACATTTCATTTTCCCATAACAGAAACTTTGTTATCAGTGCCTAGTGTGACTTGTGACTTCACACTCTCATCTAACATAGAAAACATTGCTAAGTTTCCTGTCATATGGTTACTACAACTAGAGTCTAGAAACCATAAATCCTCACTTTTTTATGCAACCATATTACAAGCTAAAAACAAATTATTTTCGCTGATATTTTCTCTAGTGAAATTTGCACTAGTTCTACTTGCCATATCTTGCTGCTTCTTTCTACATTCATTAGCATAATGACCATATTTTTTACAATGGTAACATTGGACATTGGATTTGTCATACCTCCGTCCTTGAGCATTCTGCTGACCACTCTGCTGGCTACTGCCTTGGCCGTGGTTGTGACTTTGACTGTTGCACCTTCCATGTGAATGTGAAGGGCTATTCCTTCCACCTCTGTTTTGGCTTCTGCCTCTTCCTCTTTTGTTTCCTCTGCCTTTCCCTCTTCCTCTTCCGAAAGATATCTGGGTTTTAAAGGCATGTTCTAGAGATGAGTTTTCACTCCTATCCAATCTCTGTTCATGGGTCATCAGTGATGCATGTAGCTCATCCACTGAAAACTTTGTGGTATCCTTAGTCTCCTCTATGGTGGTTACAATCACATCAAATATTGAGGGTAAACTTCTCAAGAGTTTTTCCACAATCCTCTTGTCTTCAAGAGTCTCTCCATGAGATCTTATTTGTGTGACCATTCCAATCACATGAGTGAAGAATGAGTCAATAGTATCTGACTCTTTCATACAGAGAGTCTCAAAGTCTCTCCTCAGCAACTGAAGTTTTGTTGTCTTCACTTTTTCCATGCCTTGATAGGTTGTCTTGAGAGTTTCCCATGCTTCTTTGGATCTCTTGGTTGCTGCTATCCTAGAAAACACACTCTCATGCACTGCTTGATACAAAAAGAAGAGAGCCTTGGAGTCTTTCTTCCTAATGCTTTTCAGCAATTCTTTCTCTACTTGAGTTAACTCTTCAAACTCTTCTTTATTTGCTGGCTCTTCAAAGCCTTCATCAACAAATTCCCATAAGTCTTGAGAGACAAATAAAGCCCTCATATTTATTGACCAGTAGTCATAATTCTTCCCATTAAACTGTGGGAGATGGATTTGTCCCATACCATACTAGTGTTGGCTCCAGCCATTCTGCACTCTTAACTATGATTCAAAAACACTTGACTGTGTATTTAAAATAACTGACTGTTCTGCAACAGTAATACAATAAACTATATAGAGAAATACCTTGAATTCTTTTTGGCTGAGTCTTCACACTGCTGGAGAAGTTGCTGCAACAAAGAACTCCTTTCCTTCAGCTTCTTTGATCATCAAAGAACCTGGACTAGCTCTGATACCATGTTGGAATATTGAAAATTCCAGAACAAACAGTGGAGAGAGTAATACTCTCCTCTTTAACACAGAGAAATTAAAATGTTCACTCACAGGAGACAGAGTTTCAACTCAGAAAAAAAACATCAATTTCATAAAAAATCTGGTACAACTTCTTCCTCATACAGAGGGATTTACAAAATATGTGACTGCTTCAAACACAGTTCACGCACAAGACTTCACTGTCTTAATAACAACTCCGTGTCTCTCTGAAAAATACGCTGCTCTGTATTTTTTAATTCGCACTGCTGTGCATAAACGACTCTGTTCTGTGTAAATAAAAATTACAATAGCCTCTCGAGCCTTTTTCATTATATATGCCGCGCATATATTATAACATAAAAATATATGTGCATCGGGTACAATTTTAACTTATAACGCGCAACCCTTTTAAAGCTCAAATCTCCGATTGATAACCAGATACGATGACGGATTTAATTCCCTTGTATAAGTCCATCGGGTCCGTGTTATATATACCATAACGCACGACCGAATAAAAGTTGCGATTGCGATTGCAAACGCGGATGCGATGAACAAATATAAAATCTGCGCTATAAATAAATCGGCTCTGGACTTTGGATATTGCAATTGGAGCATAAAACAAAACACTCCCGATTGCGATGTTGCGATTGTATTGTAATGTGCTGCGTGGTCTGTGGGACCAGCGCAGGCCTCTACTTTGTGGGAGGACGATTTATAATATAACATGCGATTTAAGTGATTGCATCGGCCCATAACAAAACGCTGTGGTTTGTATATTCGTTCCGCTTGCGGAACTCACCACATCAATAAGACACTTACTGGAATATCTTGCGATTACCGCCTCTTCCATTTACTCCGCCAATTATATTGGTAAGGCTTTAAAGTCTGTTCCAATCTATAATCAAAGCTCTGCCTGCTGGCGAGACTTTGAGTCTTAGCATTAAACTCTGCTGTTTATAAAAACGGCTACCGCCTTATAAAAATATCAAAGGGATCAAATCCCATATGTTCTGTACTGCACCTGTGGAGCTTTCCAATCCTTTTGCAATTATCATTAATACAGTGGCAACCGCCTTTGCTAAGGCTTCAATGTGCCGCAGTGCAGTGAATTCTGCACTTACTGCTGATTGACTTCAGCGGTTGAAATTAATTTCCAACAAAAAACTCAAAGAGCACCCAAAACACTGAAGTTTAAGGACTGTAACCCAGATTTTCAAAAATCTTGACGGAAACTTTTCACAATTTTACTTGAATTTCTAAATTATTCTGTAAGATTTTTTAGACTACCACCATTAAATATACCAACATTAGATAACCTATGAACTAGGAAAGAATGGTCGCAGAAAAATATGCCCGATTCCTCCGGTGTTACAGGTCAAAATACCTCCTCATCAGCTCAGAGGGGAAGACAAATATGGAAGAAGTACAAAGACCTAAATTAAACCTATTTTTGCCAGGGTAACGCATATATAGAACAGAACAAGGGCGTTATAATGCAGTCAAGCAATACATTGGCCGCGTTAGTGACTAGGGCAACGCTCTGTTTACACTAAAAGGACGCGTTACCCGTGTTTTAAGTTTGAATTGGGAAAAGAGCGCGGAGAAAGATTTGAATCTCCGACTTTCCCTCACGAAGGAGTCAGTGCACAGAGGAAACTGCAGAAGCACCAGTTCATTATTGGTCATTGCCATAGAAGACTGAACTCCAAGAGAGGCAAAAGAATGGAGATCAAGGAAACATCTAAGCCTTTTCCATTCCAAACTAGTGGAAAGAGAAGGGCAACAATGGCTTTCTCCCTCTCCTATAAAAAGGAGTTGAAGGCTCTTAATTGAAGGTCGAAGGATTGCTCAAGGTTTCTTGCATACTTGTGGAATAGAGAATAGTGTGACATTGTGAAGGCCAAGAGTCAAAGAAGCTCCTTGAGAGTTTGTTGGCTTGGACTTCTTCACTTGGTAGAGAAGAGAGATTGGGAGACTGAGGAGGGCTTGGTACAACCGATGGTTGTAATCCTCCTTCTTTCAAAATCAATAGAACTATGTTCGTTTTGTCCATTCGATGCTCAATGTTATATTGTTGTTTCAATATTTGTTTAGTATGATATGGATGGCTCAGATGTGTATAATCTAGATGTTTATTGTTGATTTAATTGATAGAATACTTGTTATATTAGAAGTTACACGGGTGCTTTGACTGATCGCAGATCTCAGATTTGGAGCCAGCGAGGAAGGACTCTTACTTTGCTGCTCAGCGTTCTCCAAGAGATTCCAATACCGTCAAAGAGGTAATTCTCTATTGTATTCCTTCAAGTTATTTCAAGTTGATATGAACATACTCATGCCATCTTTGTGAACAGCATAGCTAATCTGACTGTCTGCCTCGGGCACCGGAAAGCCCTGATAGGGATATACGAAAACCAACCACCCAAGCAATTTACCCTAAAGCAAAATTGGCGACTCCACTGGGGAGTTTCCCCATAGTTTCCAGACTATTTCTTCCTTCATTTCTTCTCTCCTCTGTTCAGTATCCTTCCGACCATTTCTTGATGCCCAGTAGACATACCAAACGCTTGCAGAGTTCAATCCTGTTCCTGTCTGGCCAACTGAAGAGCTTTTCCCTGGTTAACGCGACCTATGCAGTTCATCCAGTGCATTATAACGCGGTCTAGGCTTAAATACAGTGCGCTATAACGCTGTATTTTCTCACAGACAGAGCGTTACCCAACCCAAAACCCTGCTGTTCACTACTGTGACTGTGTTTTAGCTGTTGAGTTTTTTGGCCACCAGTACCTTTTACAGACTGAATTCCTGTGCTTGTCTGCTAAAGCTGGCATTGAGTATTTGTCTCTCTTATTTAGTTAGTGTGCAAAGCATTTACTTTTTCAAAGAGAATTTTTTTTTTTTATTATTTTTCTGCATTTAGCTGAGTTATTCTGAAAGTTTAGTTCACAGACTGTTAAAAGAGGTAGATAGAAGTCTGAATCTTGAAAGTTGAGCTGTGTTATTTACATGTTGGTGCATGGATGATTGAAAAAGAAACCTCTCCTTGTAGAAACATTGTTCATTGAAGTTAATATTTAGAGCATGTTTTGCATGGTTTATTGAGTCAAGAGTCTCACTATACTTCATACGTCCATTTCCCCTCCGCCAGACTAATAACAAAGTACACTAAAAACAAGCGATAATAAAATCAATCTAATAACTCTTTTTGAGCTCACACAAACAGTAGTTCAGGCTAGGATCTTGGGTTAGGAAAGTGAGAAAACTACCCAAGATCTCAAAACTTGAAAACTAGAGTCATTAACGAGTGAAATCCTGCTGCACTCACATTATCGGGACCGTTCCTTTACCGGAGCTCAGCGCGAGACAACACTTGGGTTCACTAGAAGGTAGCTCGCCTTTGACTGCATCCTGTGGGTGTGTTATATATTGGGGTTCCCTTCGGGGATGTCGAAATTAGATCGGGGATCTAGGTATTCTACCCATATAGCACACTGTCCTTAACCGTGGACCCCCCTGATGATGTCGGTGATTTGAGGTATCCTTAGTGGCCATACTTTTAGGGACTTACACAAGGTGACTGGGACGGGCTGTCCTGGTACCTGAAATAGACGGACCCACTCTGTCTTCGGTCTTTAGGAGGGTACTCGTCTTCACGAGAGTGCTTACACCTATCGTCTGAGGTTCGGGCAAAGCTCTAGAGTGACCGTAACTGTACTTTCGACCAACCCTCTCTGTATGCTATTGTGAGACTGGATTTCATCACCAGTGAACGGTAGTACTCAGACAGGGAACCCTATACTGGCTGCTTGCTGATTGATTTTAGAGAGTCTTTTATTTTTAGTAAGTGTGTGGTTACTGTCACTTGAGACTTTATAATATATCACATTTTAAATAAAATTTGTTAAAATTAAACCGGTCACCATGGCGTCCCCTGACCCACGCCGTCTGTCTCGACGACAACAAGGTCTACCTCCTCTCACTCTAGAGGAAAGATTGAACCTTGGTGAACCCGGGCCTTCTACGGAAGAGCAGTCTCCTCTGACTAATCTTGATTATCACATAGACCCTTATCAGCCGGAACTCCCGGAGGACCCTTTCACTGAAGGCGTTGTACCTAATTACAATCCTCTGCTCACTGATCCGTTAGGACCGGTGATAATCCAGATTCCACCGCGCCAAGATATGTCTGCGGCAACACCAACATGTATTTCTCCACCGGTATCCACAGGGTCGATACCAATGGCAACCATTCCTGGTTCGCCATCATCCTCCCCGCCGATGGTCAATTCTATGTCATTACTGGGTAACCCCAGTAGTCAACATATGCCTACCCCCAACCCTATGGTCAACACAACTGTCAGTAGTTTACCGAACCCTTCGGCATCTACTCCTACCGTGACCACGTTGGGGACCACGGTAGCTCCTCCCACGAGCATGACTACTTCGGTGCCCTTTAACAACCCTTTCGGTTGGAACCCTCTGTTGAGTTCAAACCCCCTGGCCACTATACCAGGGGGCAGTGTTATCAGTACACAGGTAGCAGGGAATATTTCTCTTCCTATGCAGTCCTTAGGACAAATGGGACAACCCATTGTAAATACTATCCCCATAAGTGGTTCAAACATAGGTGTAGGATCTATACCGTTTCCAAATTATGCAAGTACTAGTATGCCTCCGGGAAACTCTATTGCATCCATTTGGACTAACCAACCCCAACCTCCATCTGGAGTGGGAGGGCACTTTTACGCTGGGGGCAACCAACAATTTGCCCCTCAATACACTATGCCCTATGGACAACAACCGTATGTTCCTACTCCTCCACCTATGGGGGGTTTCTATCAAAGTCCCACTTACCCTTCTGGTAACACGTGGATGGGGGGACCCTATGGTCCAAGTAGTCAGCCCATACTGCCTTGGTTAGACTCGGGGGCAAATCCACAATTGCCTTTCTTGGCAGCGTTGGACATACCCGACATCCATAAGCTGACAAACGACCCCATCAACCACAACTCGCTTTGGCCTCCTATCCCGCATAAGATTCCTTCAAATATCCCGAAGTTCGACGGGAAGCATGGAGATGACCCGGCCGCACACATCACTACCTTCCATTTGTGGTCCATATCCAATTCCATGGTAGATGATAGTGTTCGCCTTCGACTGTTCTCCCGCACCCTTACAGGCAATGCCGCCAAGTGGTACATCGAATTACCACGCGCCGCCATCAATACGTTTGGTGCTTTAGCGACGGAGTTCTTAAAGAACTTTCAACTACCAATTAGAGTGGAAACCGGCATAGAATTGTTAACATCACTGCGCCAAGACACCGCCACCCACATCTCCTACCATATTCATGAATGGAGACGTAGGAGGAGGCTTGTCAAAGCGCCAATACCAGACCATCTCTTAGCCAATTGGTTTTGCAAGTCCCTTTTACCCCATATCTCTAAAGACATTGGCCTTTCTGGTGCGGTGACAGAAGATCAATGTATTCGTCGTGCCCAGCACCTGGATTTGATCTATTCACAATCCGGCACGCTTTACGATCTGCTCCCCCATGCCCCTGGTAACCCGAACCCTTCGGCTACTCAGAAAACCGGAGCGCATGCCAATGGTCTCGTTGGCGCGATCTCTGGTGTAGCCACCAATTAGTCTCGGGGGCAAACCTCCCAGCCATCCTCGGCTGCCACCGCCCCCCATCAAACGACTCCTCTTCCTTCCGCTGAGGTAAATTCGGTGCAAACCTCACAAAAACCCAACGGGAAAAATAGGAAGAATAAGAAGAAAACATCTTCTTCGGAAGAGCAGTCGAATAATCAGAATAACTCTAATCAGAAAAATGTTGCTAATGAAAAAGGAAAGGATAAACCCATGAGATTTCCTTGTAAAATCTGTGCGGAGGACCACTTGACATACAAATGTCCTCGGTTGCAGGAATGCACTGATTTTATTGCTAACAAGGACTCTGGGAGAACACCTGCCGTTCTTCACAATCCTTTCCCCAACCAACAGCAGCAACATCAACATATGGTTGACAACCCACCACAACCCCATCAAAGGGGCAATGGTGGTTCGTATCCTTCCGGCGAAGGACCATCTGCCATTTATGGCATCGAGAGTATTGACCTTCAAACTCGCGCCAAGCTTTATGGAACTCGTACCATAGATGCTCAGGAACTTGGAACTAGTTCCAATCCGCCGCCACCCAACGATTTGCATATCGAAAGGCCTACTGTTGAACCTGTAATTCGTCCCCCTAAAGGGACACTTCGACGCACGACTCATAATACCTCTGCACGTGCAGCCCAAAACTACAAGATTGTAGAAGATTTGGCGCAGGCACCGTCAGCTATGTCTGCACTTGAAGTATTACAAACCTGTCCAGCACAAAGGAAAGCCTTGCTTTCGGCCATTGGTGGAATAGATCCCCAGGAGTCCATGCTAGCAGTCTTTGATATGGAAAAGGCCAAACCTCGCCTCTCACATCAACTCGCATTCCAGGTGCAGGTTGTGTCGAAAGGGAGACCCATCCATCGCACTGTCATAGACGAAGGTGCTTCGACCTGCGTTATGTCACAAGCTTGCTGGCTGAATTTAGGTTCTCCTACTCTAACCCCGCCATCGAATTCCCTTAAAGCTTTCGATGGCCACACGTTCCTACCCAAAGGATACCTCGCTAGCTTTCCCATCACTCTGAGTGGGAAAACGGTAAACGTGGACGTTGAAGTCGTAGAGCGTCATCTCGACTATAATCTGTTGCTCGGTCGCAGTTGGTCTTATGCTATGACCACCATCGTGTCTTCGGTCTTCCGACTCATCCTATTTCCATTGGATGGGAAAATAGTCACGGTTGATCAGCTATCCTTCTGCACCCCTGATTATTCCACTTTACCAAGTAGCTTTGTACCTTAATAGGAGGTGTCCCTGACTCTTACGTCAGTATCGGTACCGGTCTTCTGAAGGCATCTTCCCTACTGGGTTGTTTTCCTCTACCGCCGCCTTAGATCCCAAACACGGTTGCAATGATATCCACCTCTTCAGATGGCTCTATCGACCCATGGATCATTCCGGCACCTTCAGATATTGATTCCTATGGAGATCAGATGCCGCTTTCGCCGGTTGAGTTGGCCTACCAAGCCATCCAAGTCGCATCTGAACCCTCCACTGATATGGTTTCGACCACAGGTACGACCCTCTCTCCCATCACGGTTCTCTCTAAGGATCTCCTCAATGAAGTCTGGCCTACAGACGAAGCTATTCGAGAGATCATGTCATTAGAAGAACGACTTTGGGGAGAGTTCCACCATCGCGCTTCGACGATTGACTCGGAGGCGATAAAAATTGAAATCCCGTCTTTTGACCAACCTGAAATAGTTCCCTCCTCTTATACGACTATCCACACTATCGACTTAGAAGGGAACATGGGTAATCTTTCCATGACGCTACTCATTGATATCTCGGTCAAAACGGGTGTCGTGGAAAATATTCAAATTGGAGCTGACTGCAATCCTGAGGAAATTGCAGCCTTCACGTCTCTTTTTAAAGAATTCCGCGATGTCTTTGCTTGGTCTTACGATGAAATGCCCGACATAGATCCTTCTATTGTCGAGCACGAAATTAAGACTTACGACAATGCTAAACCTATCCGGCAACGACTCAGACCTGTCCACCCGCGCAAAGCAGCCGCTATCAAGGTCGAAGTAGAAAAACTTTTAAACGCTGGCTTCATTTATCCCATTCCCTTAACGGAATGGGTTTCCAATCCGGTTCCCGTTGATAAAAAACAAGGCACTATTCGAGTTTGCGTCGATTACCGCGATCTGAACGCCGCTTGTCCAAAAGACAATTATCCTATGCCGTTCATTGATCAAATTCTCGACGATTGTGCCGGATGTGAATCTTTTTCCTTCATGGATGGATTCTCGGGATACAACCAGATTGCCATAAAAAAAGAAGACCAGCATAAAACTGCTTTCATCTGTCCTTGGGGCATATTTGCGTATAAAAAGCTCCCATTCGGCTTAAAGAATGCTGGAGCAACTTTTCAGCGGGCCATGGACTATGCTTTTCATGACATTCGGCATATTGTACAAGCTTACTTGGATGACCTTCCGGCTCATTCCAAGAAGCGACGAGACCACCTGGCTCATTTAAGAGAAATTTTTGCTAGGTGCAGGTTCTACAATATACGTTTGAATCCTCATAAATGCGTATTTATGGTCGAGTCCGGACGATTTTTAGGCTTCATTGTTTCCAAGCACAGGATTAGGGTTGATCCCGATAAGGTCAAAGCAATTGTAGAATTGCCGGCACCACAATCCATCCTTCAACTCCAAAGCTTGCAGGGGAAGGCAAAATTTTTGCGACGCTTCATCGTTAACTATGCTGAGATGACAAAAGGCTTCATGTGATTATTGAAGAAAGGAACACTATACTTGTGGGATGACCAAGCTCAACGGTCATTTGATGCTTTGAAACACGCACTTGTTTCAGCCCCACTCCTTAGTGCCCCCGATTACTCACGCGACTTTCTCCTATATCTCGAAGCATCACCATCCTCACTTGGAATGGTTTTGGTTCAAGTACACGATGACGACAGCGAACATGTGATTTACTATTTATCGAAAGGTCTAATCGGACCTGAATTACGTTATTCACATGTGGAGAAACTCTCTCTGGCGGTAGTTTTCGCCGTCACCCGGCTCCGACACTATATATTGCTGCGACAGACTACGGTGATTGCTTTGGAGAATCCCATGCGACATATCTTGTCTAGACAAATTATTGGAGGGAAATATTCAAAATGGATCGTCATCCTCCAACAATTTGATTTGGTGTTCACGACTGCCAAAGCAAAGAAATCCCTTGTCTTCGCCGAATTACTATCGGACCTTCCCAGAATCGACCCGGCAGAGGTAGCTCATGATCCATTCCCTGATGAATCTGTCTACTTGGTCGACTCTTCGGACCCTGGTATGGAGACATCTTAGTCTACCTACAAACTCAACGCTTCCGCCCAACTCTCACGTCTGATGACCGTCGTCGTATCCGCCACCAAGCAAAGCACTACCTCGTGCTAAACGATACACTATATCGTCGTGGTGTGGATACTATCCTCCGACGTTGTCTCACTATCGATGAGGCAGAACGCGTTTTGAATGACTGCCATGCAGGGGCATGTGGTGGTCATCTTTCGGGCATAGCTACTGCCCAAAAAATCTTGCACGCTGGTTACTGGTGGCCCACTTTGTTTAAAGATTGCATTGCAGCAGTCCAAAAATGCCATCCATGTCAAATTTTCACAAAGAAATTGCGCGCACATCCTACCCCCCTTCACCCGGTTATCTCCGTCGGTCCTTTCGCTAAATGGGGAATTGACTTCGTCACCTGCAATCCCGCTTCGGAAAACGGTCACAACTACATCGTGGTTGCGGTCGATTATTTTACGAAATGGGTTGAAGCCCTTCCCACTTTTAAGGCCGATGGCGAAACCGCCGCTCTCTTCCTGTTTAATCAGGTTATCTGTCGGTTCGGCATACCCCTATCGATTGTCACAGATCATGGATCTCACTTTCAAAATCATATGATGACCGAATTAACATCCATGCTAGGTTTCCGACAAGATCAATCTTCGTCTTATTATCCTCAAGCTAATGGTCAAGTGGAAGCCGTAAATGGCGTCCTCAAAACCATGATTCACAGATTGGTCGGAAACCATAAAACCACATGGCATCGGAAGTTGTATTCCGCGTTATGGGCATACCGAACGTCAGTTAAAACTGCCACAGGCTTCACACCTTTCCAACTTGCTTTCGGCATGGAGGCAGTACTTCCGATTGAGTGTGAAATCCCATCGCTTAAACTGGCCGTTGAACTCCTGCCTGGCACCACCGCCGCAGAAGAGCGCTTGCTCTCGCTCGATCATTTGGACGAAACTCATCGAGACGCTACACTAGCACTCGAAGCTCACCAGCGCCGAGTTAAAACTCAATACGACAAATCTGTCAAGCCTCGTTCTTTCCAAGAGGGCGATCTTGTTCTACTTTATGATAAAAAACACGACCTCTTGGGGGCAGGAACACTCCAACCATTGTGGCTCGGTCCTTACATCGTTACTAAAGCCCTCTCAAAAGGAGCTTACGAACTACAGGACTATAATGGAACTCCACTCGAGGAGCCCCGCAACGGGCTCTATCTGAAGAAGTATTTCGCCTAGTTTCGCACTAGGCATATGCTTTGTAATTTTATGTATAAAAGTTTTGCCTATTTTTATTTTGATGCTTTTGGATTATTTGTTTGGTTAAAGTGTTTTTCTCATGTAATCTTTTTCTTTCGCACAGATGTCATCACACTCATTATCATACGTTGGGTATGCGGACGGTGCTAGTCATCACACTAGACACATTGCTTCAGCTGCTTGGGTTCTCTATACTCTTGAGTCGGACCTCCTTGGTTCCGAGGGGATCTTCCTGGGTAACGCCACCAACAATGTCGCCGAGTATATGTTAGTGATCCAACTCCTCACGGAAGCGGCATCTCGTGACATCTCTGATCTAGTGGTCAGGTTAGATTCCCAACTCATCATTATGCAGTTAAACAATCATTACCGTGTCCACCACCCTGTGTTGTTACGTTATTTTTTACGAGTGCGACTTTTAGAACGTCAATTTCAAACAATCACATTTGAGCACGTTCCTAGGGAATTTAATGCATTAGCTGATTCTTTAGCAAATTATGTATTAGATTGGCATTTGTCACATTTATTGTAAAAGATTTACGCATGAGTACATATATTTTTATCACATCAAAAAATGCATAAAAATTTAAAAACACAAAATCACCAAAATATATATATATAGATATATGCCATGTCCAGTATACGGTAAACATCAAAAAGGAAAATCTCCCAAAACTTGGGGTGTTTTACAAAAATTTGGCTCACTAAGCCATGCTCTGACACTAATACATCTACTCCAAACAGCTAAGCCTGATGCTCATAATAGCATACAACTGCTCTAGCTATCCTCCTCAGAGGAACCAGGTATCTCTCTGGCACACCCACAGTATGCCACTGCAGACGAAATGGAACCTCCCGCATAGGAAGCGGTGGTATACCCATACTCAGACCCTCCAAGTTCTTGGAGAGTTCATGTAAAATCTGGGTATCATCGTCGTCGCCGGCTTCCGCCTCCTCTATAGGGGCGCCAGCCGCGGGTAGCTGCAATCCTCGCCGTGCATAGCGAGGGGCCCCAGCTGGACGGACAGGTGCCACATCTGTGTCAAGCAAGCAAAAGTTTCATGTCAAAACTTAATTTTCACCCCTTGTCAACAAAAAAAATAAAATTACATAAACATTCAAAAGCTAAAAACAAAAAACTTCTTTGAAAACAACCGATCATTTTTTCTTACCATCGGGCCCCCATTGGGTGCCAAGGGGCAGGACTAGCTCGGGATCACCTGTGAAGTTCATCTTGCATAGGGATAATCCTCAATCATGATGATCTGAGAGTCCAACCAATCAAAAAATCCCTCATCAAAACAGTGACGGACGGGACCCTCTCCAGTCCGTGGAAGCAAAGTGGCCCACCGACCCTGCCTCGGCTCGCGTGGACCCAATGGCGCTGTGGGGATCCTGAGCCTCATCAGTGGTATCCGCTCCAGTATGAAAGAAACAATCAATGTGCCGTACCCAAACTCTCTTTGAGTACGGGTCTTGCATGCAGTAAGCTCTGCTCGGACCCGACGGACTACATCGTCACACCAGTCGAAAACCTGAGGCTGCATACAATCCAAGGCTAAGAGCATCTGGGCCTTAGTCGCCACATGCTGACTCTTGGCACCTGCCAAACGGACAATCATCCATAAAATAGACCTCAAGGGTCTCAAAGTCACCTGTGCAATAGGTATCCGGTTACTCACGGCCTGGGTGCCACGTATGCAGTGCGCATGGATCAAGTCAGTAGTGGAACGAGGGTCAGCTCTGGACCCTGTCAAATTGGGCCTCGCCCCACGACATGACAAGCCGGTCAAAAAGTAAACATCATCTTTTTCGATGGCGAGCTCGTTGCCACCAATCTGAAAAACATGATGCCGCTCATCCCACAGCTGGATCAGCCACCTCAGGAGGTCCTCTTGACCCCTCATCAGTTCTAAACGAGCATACTTAAGCAATCCGCATCTCCGGAGAGCCATTAAACTTGCCGCATAAGTCACCATTTCTCGTTCTTCCCGCTCATGCTCTCTCTCTCGCCAGAGACTCATGATTAACAGCTGAACACCTGCAAATGAAACATTTCCAACCGATTAAAATTTGCCGGAACCATTTCAAAAATGAAAAAACTGAATTCTTAGAAAGCATGTTGCGCCTAACGCGGACATTAGTACAAAACAGAGTGTTCTAACGCGCTGTTCCCTCACGGGTTATGCGTTTAACGCTTCTGTTGTACTCCTGCCCTGCGTTAGGCGCAAATATTTTTCTAGGGCCTCAAATTTTCCTAATTTTGAACCAGTAAAAACTAAAAAATTGGCAATTAAATGATAACAGGAGGTTCTAGCTCTTACCTGGATCTCGCGGAATAGAAAACTGTTGCCCGGATCGACCGTAATCACCAGCTGAAGTTTTCACCCCTTTTCCACTCCAGAGCTTCTTCACAGCACTTGAAACAGTGAAAATGAATGTCTTCTGACCTTCTTATAGCAAATTTTGGGGCATGACTCTCTTAAGTCAGTAGGCAAAGTCGTGATTCCTCGCTGTACACATGTCGCAACTCATGAGATTTGGTACTGATGATTCTAATAAAGGATCAAGATTTATGAGCAGACACACTCATGTTTTATCGAGCATTCTTTTTATGGTATTTTTCTTGCTCGTTAATCCGAAAAACCTCGAGTTCTCTTCTTCGGACTCGTTAAACTTATACGAAGTCGGCATCGAGCGTTCTTTTTGTGGTCTTTTCTTGCTCGTTAATCCGAAAAACCTAGAGTTTTCTTCTTCAGACTCGTTAAAACCATGGAGAAGTACTGAGCATTCTTTTTAGGAATATTTTTCTCGCTCATAAAACCGAAAAAATCCCGAGTCACCTTTGTCAGACTCGTTAAACCATTGAGACAAAGAACAAGGAGCCATTCTTTTCCTCTTTTTCAAAGCTCTTTAAACAGAAAAAGTATATCGAGTTTTCTCCGCGTGACTCGTTAAAATTTCACGGAGGTACCTTGTTTTCTTTGTTGGACTCGTTAAAATTTCACAAAGATTTTTGAGTTTACTTCGTCTCCTCGTACTCATAACAAAATGAGGTAGACGTCCATTGAACATAGATTTCTCACTTTTCCGGATTCGATGGACTAACTAACGGAAAATGAACTGTTTCGGGCTTACTATTACCCCTTTGCCGTGCCCGGTTATCAAGACATGACAAAGGTACCCCAATGGAGCCGTCTTTTACGATATTTTTCAGACTCCCTAAACATGAAAAATTCACCGAGTTTACTCGTCTGGCATTTTAATCCTTCATCGAACGGAGACGTAGGTTGTCTTTCATTTTGAGATCTAAACGTGAAAAAATTCACCAAGTTTTATCATGAGCTCGTTAAACCTAATCGAGATGGGGCACGGTTATTAACAAAACGTGCCTGAACTCTCTAAACATGAAAAATTCACAGGGTTGCTAAATACTGGACTCGTTAAGCAATCGGACGAGAAAAATTTGGACAAAATGGATACTACCTCGTACATTTCCAAAAGGTCGATTTGGCGACGTATTCTTGAACAGCAGCATTTGAAGAAAACTCTTTTGTGAGTTAACGAACCCCTACCATCTATAGTACCAAACGTTGATTCTGTCCTGCCTTTGGTAAAATCCTAACACTCTTTGGTGTTCAACACGCTTAAGCTGCCTAGTACTCTGCTGATGCCTTCTATTGTTCAAGCGAGATCTCGCTATCTCTTGCGCTCACCAGCCTTCCTCAACCAAACCGTTCATTATGCAAGAAATTATTTGTCGTCTGACGTTCCCATTCACTCTTCCTTATCTCAAATCATAAACAAAATCAGTTGGTTTTCGTTTCGTGTTGACTGATGTAGGACGCCTCAGTGCCTACCTCTCAACATATCATTTCCTATCGACTTCAACACCTTATCTAGGAAGTTGATCTAGAAACACATCAGTACCCAGATACTTGCAGACATCAGTGGCAGGTAGTCTTGTGTTTGATCAAGGGTCTTCATCATTGGCTCTTGGTCGAATGATTCTACGAGTGTTCAACTTCAACTCCTTTTATTCACACTCGCTAGATTGTACTGGGCATCTTAGGGACCATCATCATTATCGGTGGCCACCTTCGCGTCTGTTAACAGTTTTCATTATTGACTGGTAATCAGACGATTTCTCACATGTTCAACGACAACTCCTTCATTCACATGTTGAGAAATATGCAGTTTAAGTGAATCGACGGTCAAGACCTTGGGGCAAAAAGCTACACCATTAAAGTTGTGTTCCCTTCCCCAAGCTACGATATTGTTTATGGAGACAGCTTCTTCAGCCTGATCCTGTTATGACAGACACTTCCACATTGTGCCTATTGGTGGACAGATTCTTCATATCTCTATTCTAGAGAAATCATGTTGTTTAAAGCTACTGAGCATGGGACATGCCCGACTCTAGGCAAATACTATATTTTCTAACATATGTTGTTGTTTCAGGTTTTCCTCAGTCTTTCAATCTCTCTCTCTCTACAAATTATAAAGTATTTCGGCCATCGTCTTCGTCTCTGACCTCACACTTTAGGGGGCATATGTTACAGGTCAAAATACCTCCTCATCAGCTCAGAGGGGAAGACAAATATGGAAGAAATACAAAGACCTAAATTAAACCTATTTCTGCGAGGGTAACGCATATATAGAATAGAAAAAGGGCGTTATAACGCAGGAGAGAAATATATTATCCGCGTTAGTGGCTAGGGCAACGCTCTGTTTACACTTGATGGTCGCGTTACCCGTGTTTTAAGTTTGAATTGGGAAAAGAGCGCGGAGAAAGATTTGAATCTCCGACTTTCCCTCACGAAGGAGTCAGTGCACAGAGGAAACTGCAGAAGCACCAGTTCATTATTGGTCATTGCCATAGAAGACTGAACTCCAAGAGAAGCAAAAGCATGGAGATCAAGGAAACATCTAAGCCTTTTCCATTCCAAACTAGTGGAAAGAGAAGGGCAACAATGGCCTTCTCCCTCTCCTATAAGAAGGAGCTGAAGGCTCTTAATTAAAGGTCGAAGGATTGCTCAAAGTTCTTACATACTTGTGGAATAGAGAATAGTGTGACATTGTGAAGGCCAAGAGTCAAAGAGGCTCCTTGAGAGTTTGTTGGCTTGGACTTCTTCACTTGATAGAGAAGAGATATTGGGAGACTGAGGAGGGCTTGGTACAACCGATGGTTGTAATCCTCCTTCTTTCAAAATCAATAGAACTATGTTCGTTTTGTCCATTCGATGCTCAATGTTATATTGTTGTTTCAATATTTGTTTAGTATGATATGGATGGCTCAGATGTGTATAATCTAGATGTTTATTGTTGATTTAATTGATAGAATACTTGTTATATTAGAAGTTATACGGGTGCTTTGACTGATCGCAGATCTCAGATTTGGAGCCAGCGAGAAAGGACTCTTACTTTGCTGCTCAGCGTTCTCCAAGAGATTCCAATACCGTCAAAGAGGTAATTCTCTATTGTATTCCTTCAAGTTATTTCAAGCTAATATGAACATACTCATGCCATCTTTGTGAACAACATAGCTAATCTGACTGTCTGCCTCGGGCACCGGAAAGCCCTGAGAGGGATATACGAAAACCAACCACCCAAGCAGTTTACCCTAAAGCATCCGGCCAAAAGGAAAAGCGATGAAAGAAAAATGCCTTCATTTCATAAAAAGTAATATGATGAAGGTAGCAGAGTAGGAAAAAGATGAGCAGACTGAGCTATCGGAGGTGGAGGTGGAGATTCGCTGGCACACTGATCTGAGTGTGCTATCGTTTATGCAATGAAGGAACATATAATTAAATGAGAGAGGGGATGCGGCCGATACAGATAAAGGGCTATGACAAGCTTTCGACATTTCTTTAATAGATGGGAACGAAGGCTTGTTTTTTTTAGCAAAGTTTTCGGAGTAAATAAATCTGATAACACTTTTTGGGTTTAAATAAATTAGCGTTACATCATTTGAAGAATCTTTTACATTTTTAAAATTAAATCAATCGCTTTAATTATTATTTTTAATTAATAAAAACAATTAATACAATTTTTTTGAAAAACAAATACATCGAATTGTATATTTAATATTGATATTAATAGAATGTAACACTTCTTTGGTTTTAGATTGGTTTGTTTTTGGACCCAACAAAAAGAAGAAGTATATAAAGATAATATAATAGTGATTTTGGGTGGTGTTATTTTATATATTGAATGAAAAAATGATTGATATAAGATTGTGTGAGATTTTATTGAATTTAGATATTATTATGAATGAAGATTGTGGAGATTTCTATCATTATCATGAATGTTAAATAATTATAAAATTTTGTGTAAAATGATATAATTGCTATATTAATATGAACATATATGACAATGTCTACAACCAAATATCTAATTATTGATTTGGATATTGAGGTTCTTAGGTAGATGTAGTCATTTTATTAATTTTTCACAACTATCATATTTTTTTTCGACAGTTGATATTTTACAACTTGCATATTTGTTTATTAAAAATATATTCATCTGGACATAGTAACTCTCATATTTTTCTTATCAAAAACCTTCAACCTAAATTTATTTATCAATAGCCTTAGACCCTCTTAACATGCTTATATTTTCATATTCACCATTTTTAAAGATCTAATTATTTCTTATTAATATGTACAACTCTTTCTATCTAATAAAACTATATTTAAATCACTTGTTGTTTTTCAATCTAAATCCATGCATTTTGCCATGGTATCACACCTATATATATGTGTGCGCGCTCTAATGTAAACATGATATCATTGTGCTACGGGAAAACCTATCAGTAGTGCCATGTGTCAATTAATCTCGGCGACCTATCCCACTCGTGGGATGTCTCAATTGAAAAAAAAAGGCTCCAAGAGTGTCTCGATTAAAAGAAACCTCGAACGCATCTACCCCACTCGCGGAATGTCTCAATTTATTAAAAATTCGAAGAATGTCTCAATTGAATGTGTCAATAAAAAGAATTCTCTCTGCCATGTAGCCCACCGGCAGAATGTTAAAGTCAATATCAAAGTAAAGTAAAGTAAAGACAAGTATATTCTTCTCTTTTTTTCCTCTGCTCTCCGGAAGTGTGTCATTCTCTAGACACAATACGCGGGCCCGCTTCTTGGAAAATAGGAGGAAGAAGTGAACTCAGGAAAGTCTTCTTGGAAAATAGGAGGAAGAAGTGAACTCAGGAAAGTTACGCGGCCCCGCTTCTTGGAAAATAGGAGGAAGAAGTGAACTCAGGAAAGTCTTCTTGGAAAATAGGAGGAAGAAGTGAACTCAGGAAAGTTACGCGGCCCCGCTTCTTGGAAAATAGGAGGAAGAAGTGAACTCAGGAAAGTCTTCTTGGAAAATAGGAGGAAGAAGTGAACTCAGGAAAGTTACGCGGCCCCGCTTCTTGGAAAATAGGAGGAAGAAGTGAACTCAGGAAAGTCTTCTTGGAAAATAGGAGGAAGAAGTGAACTCAGGAAAGTTACGCGGCCCCGCTTCTTGGAAAATAGGAGGAAGAAGTGAACTCAGGAAAGTCTTCTTGGAAAATAGGAGGAAGAAGTGAACTCAGGAAAGTTACGCGGCCCCGCTTCTTGGAAAATAGGAGGAAGAAGTGAACTCAGGAAAGTCTTCTTGGAAAATAGGAGGAAGAAGTGAACTCAGGAAAGTTACGCGGCCCCGCTTCTTGGAAAATAGGAGGAAGAAGTGAACTCAGGAAAGTCTTCTTGGAAAATAGGAGGAAGAAGTGAACTCAGTAAAGTTACGCGGCCCCGCTTCTTGGAAAATAGGAGGAAGAAGTGAACTCAGGAAAGTTTTCTTCCTGATTTGGAAAACTTTAATTTCTGTCTTCCTAATTCATCATATTAATTATTAATTTATTTTGTTTATATTTCTTATTAATAAATTTATAATTTTTTTATTTTAAATTTTTGTGATTTATATTGATTATCACATCAATAAATTTTAGCCAAATTCCAATCATTTAATATAATGAACCAAAACTTAATGATATGATTCTTTCATAAACTTGATAATTCATCGATGTTTCCAACCAGCCAATTGGTTTTGAAGCCGCCAATATGATTCATCGGGATAATAGCCTATAAAGCTGCAAATTGCCCCGATGAAAATGCCAATTCGTGACCTAGCTTGTGGTCTTTGGATCTGTAGGCTTAATCCCTGAAAAAATGCGGCCCTGCTGCATCATGGGCAAGGAGATTGATATATTAAAGAAGCTGCCTCACGTTGGTGGCGCCTTCATTGCTCAACGTCCTGGTCAGTTAAGGAGATTTCTGTCAAGGTACGAGCACGTCAACTCTTCCGACTCGCCACAGCAGGTTGGCAGACACCCCCAAAACATATCCCAGCTATCGTATGGCGTGCCTGCTCAATCACCGTTGGTGAAGGAGAAACTGTATGTGCCTCAGAAGTTTGCTCTCGGCCCTTTTTATCACAGACCTGACTCAGATGAGTCAGAAAAATTTAAAGGCAGACTCATTCGTGAACGCTATGCAGACTGCCATTTCGAGGAGCTGGTGAACAACATGAGAGCTGATGGGTTGATGAGTAAGGTTCGAGCATGGTATGCTGGGTTGCAATGTCCTTTAATTAACGGAGAAGACCGGCGTCGGAAGATGGATCTTTACAGTGACAATGACCTACCTCGGATGATGGCCGGAGATGGTTTATTCCTTCTAGAATTCTTGAGGTATGCGCTCATTTTCCATCGAAGTTTTGCTGCAAATTTAGAGTCCCTTTTGAAGATAGATAGTTCCATTAGGAATTAACGTGAATGGTTTATTCAAAGTTGTTAAAAAAATTATTTTAATTGAAATTAAGTCCAGTGATAAAAAAATTATTTTAATTGAAATTAAGTCCAGTGATGTAAAAAATGATAAAAAGTATAATTTGTGTAGAATGCTTTTCAGATTAATTACATTTTTATGATTTTTACTTCACCAAATGGGCCTCCGGGAAGATCGGTTACCTTTTATTTTTAATTCATTCAATGGAAAATTTCACAAAAATTCCAGGTTAGATGTTTAGGGGTATTGATCAAAGAAAACGTAGATGGAATTCTTTAATCAATTGTATTTGATTGGTGGAGAAGTTCACAGCAAATCTTCTCTCACGAAAAAGAAAACCCTTTCGGGGTCCCATAAAAGAATAATTTACACTCGTTTTACGGTCAAGTGAACTATTTTACAAGAGGGGGTCGAGGTCAGGTATGAGCTTTCTGCACAGAACCATGGCCGGTATGAGTGCAGACTTCATGGCTGCATATCTGCCCCATCTACTAAAATGCTCCACGAGGTGAGTCATAAACTCCACTTTTGGAATGATCTTGTTTTTGTTGTAAGTGTGTGATAGTGTCTAGCTAAATAGGTTTTACTGGTGGGGAATGTTGGTACAGTTTTGCTTTTGTATGAGTGTGTTCTGGTTGGGTTGGTTCGAAGTTTCGAAACGCAGTGCAGCTTTCAGTAGAACGTTAGTTTTTTTCTGGGGGCTCTTTTATGGTCTAGTGATGGATGGTCTGTAGGGTCACCAAACTGCATCTTGGTGTTGGATATGGTATGAGGAAGGGTGAGATGCAGCTGTGGGTTTTAGTAGTTTTGTTCTCAATACAACAGCGGATGCATATAAGGTTGTGCTGATTATATTGCTGAGTGTTATCGCGGTGTTCATTCTACATGCAATGTTTAAGACGCATATTAAGTATTTAACAGTCACGGCCAATGCAAAACAGGGGGAAGAGGCTTCTCCTACACGAGACACATAAGGTTACAGCATTAAGGGCCAATGCAAAACAGGGGGAATAGGCTTCCCCTACACGAGACACATAAGGTTGCAGAAACTCAAATTTATTCGTACCAATCTAGATGGTCTCCTCTCTTGCATCGGTGGCTGGATTCTTTTATCATCTCTAGGTCGTGTAGAGACTTTGGTTTTCAGTTATGCTTTAGATTGTGCCATGTTGTTGTTGCTGCCATGTTTGAGAGGTTGTTCTAATTGTGTTGGCTTGAACGTATTCTCTGGTTTTTCCGATGTCTTTCCAATTCTGCCACCTTGTCTCCAAAGAGTTGTATTTTTCCAGTGGGTGGGAACGTTTAAAATATTCCGGTCATATCACTGTCTCTTTGATCCCGAGAACCTTGACAAGTATATATGTCTTTGTGTCGTCATCTTACCAAATTGCGGGTGTTGCGAAGCGAGTTATTTATGGATGTATTGTTACCTTGGTACTTTTCGTGGCTCATTTGGATGTGGTTTCTATCTATCCATATTGTTTTGGCCTTGGTTGATGGCTTCTCTTTATGAAAATTTATTTCATTCTAACAAATTCTCTGCATGGTTCTAATCCCGAGTAGAAAGCTCTAAATTGGGTTGGTGGATCTATTGTGCAGACAATACTTGAATGCAGGTGGGTGGGATTTCTCATGATCCTCTTGACGGATGCTTTGATTTAAGACCTACCTCTTAAGGATGGTGGTTATCCCATTAGGATGACTTTTATTCTTTCCTCTTTGAAGTGTTGAGGTGGCCATCTGTGCTTGTCTGGGTGGATGGTTATCAACTATTCCACAGTGTTTTACCCGGGGGTCTGTACATGAAGAAGATGGTGGATTCTTATGATATCTTGTCATCGGACACATCGACCCACGAGGCCCTCATCGCCGCAACCTTGGTTGTTGAAAAGGAGCACACGAACCTGTATGCCACGAATGGAGGACTTATTGCACAGTCCTTTAAACAGCAACATATTGCATCCTTTGGCGGGTCAGGAAATCCGCATGGTAATATTGGAACTGGTAAGCACTCATCTTACTCTCGTGGACAAAACAGAGATTCTGGTCGGGCGTTGAAATCATGCTATAAGCTGGCCAAGGAGGTTAAGGAAGTTGTTCTAGAGTACGATGATTTATGAGGTCGAGTGGTCAACCTACAAAAAAGGGCTCTCATAGGTAGATGGCTCTTTTATGATATGAGCAAAGTGGACATGGTTGAGTGGGTTAAGATTTTCTAGAGCCCTATTCTAGGCTACATTCCAAAGGTCAGTAGGATGATGAGCAATAAGGCTTCAGATACAATTCCCTCGCCCCATGCACATATTATTGCTAATCACGAGTCTGAGTTTCTACCTCTTGTCGACAAGCCTATCATTGCGAATATGCCTCACCCCTCATCATATATCGGTCATTATGATATTAAATCGGATGACTCATGCCCTATTATCAATCTGGTTGGTCATTCCACTAATCTGAGTCATGTTGGTCCGTCGACTATCTCCCCATCAATGCCTCCTTTGGAATAGGCCTCACCACAATCTTCCCATGATCCTATGACCAGGGGTATTCTGGAGTGCCAAAAAACACTGGCAGTGACATTGAATCATTATTAGGTAATCTAAGGCTTGACTTGGTGGCATTAACTGTCTTCGATAAAGCTCCTCCTGACCCTCTGCCCTCCATTTCCCCGGCATCGGCCTCTAACATTACACTGCGGAAAAAATCAAAATCAGGGTGTAGACATTTTAGGGGTCATCTCAAAACTAAGTCTTTATTCCAGGATGAACTTTCTAATTTTTGTGAAGTTCCTGTTACTGTTGTTGATGATATTTGAGCACTTAGAGCTAGCGGCCCTGAACATGTGACTAAATGAATTCCATCCTTTCCCTTAATATTCGAGGGTTGGGTGACCCCTCTAAACAAGTGTGCCTTCGGGATTTGTTTTCTGATGTTATTCGATGCATGGTTCTCCTACAAGAAACACTTTGTTCTCTAGAAAAATCTATTGGTATTCTTATGAGCATTCGCTCAGGGTGGTTTGCTGTCGGTACTGAATCAGTTGGAAAGGCATGTGGCTTGTTGGCCATATGGAACCCTTCTCTATTTAAACTTCAAGCTCATCAAATTTTCGGTGGCATATTGCTTTCAGGGTCTCTTAAAGGACTATTTGTGAAGACAAATATTATCAATCTATATGTTCCATGTTATATCTGGGCTTCCTTCTAGGAGCGCATGAGGTCCTCTGGGATTTTAATGGCTGAAAATTTGATTGTTATTGGTGATTTTAACTCTACCTTGGATGCCTATGAATTGTGGGGGTGGAGGGCTCGTCAGGATCCGTTGGCCGATTGTATTTGTAGCATCTTCAGTGATCACTGTATGTTGGATGTTCGGCTTGCTCCCATAGTTCTGACATGGTCAAATAGACGTCAGGGAGGGGAGTATATTGGAAAACGTCTTGACAAAGCTATGATTAAGGAGAATCTGTTCTGCCTTTTGGGAAACATGAGATCACAGGTAATCTCTTCAACAATATCAGGCCATATGTCAAGGGTTCTATCCTGGCATTGTGAGGCAAAGCGATACGGTATCTCTTTTAAGTTCAATCGAGTTTGGTTGAAGGATCCTCATTTCAATAATATGGTTTATGAATTATGGAGGAAGGATGAGGATTTCGATGGTTTAAGTGGATGGAAAAAATTTGCCGAAAAACTCAAAAGATTAAAGTTATGGTAAAGTCATGGGAAAAGAAAAAAAAGGTGGATATGTAGCGTGAATTGTATGAGCTCAAGGCAGAGGTCGCGAAAATTTATGAATACATGATCGGGGTATCGTCGGATGCTAATGTTTATATCAGTTTGGAGAGCCTTGAAAATCGTATATTGGAAATTCTGAGAATTCAAGAAACGACGTGGAAACTAAAAATTAGAATACAGTGGCTTAAGGAAGGGGATATTAATACTAAATTATTTCACCAAACTACAAATGGAAAAAAGAACGAGAATTCTATATGGAATATTGAGGCTCCTAATGGGACTAGGATGTATTCTAATGAAGAGATTCAATAGGAGGCATTTCATTACTTCTCGGAATTCTATAAAGGAGATACGAAGATCGACCATCATAGCTAGACTTGGGTTTTGCAACACATGCCTCAAATGTTTGATCGAGCAGAAAATGACTCTCTGGGGAAGCAAGTCTCAAAAGTAGAGATTGAAGAAGTTTTAAAGTCTTTTTCCCTTGACAAGAGCCTTGGCCCAGATGGTTTGCTCGCAGAATTTTTTATATACTTCTTTGAGTTATTGGCAGATGAATTGTTAATGATCATTGAGCAGGCTCGTAGGTCTTGTTTTATTCCCGGTGATATGAATTCTACCTTCCTGGCCCTGATTCCTAAATCATCGGCACATAAATATTTCTCTGAGTTTAGACTGATATCCTTATGCAATGTACTCTATAAGATTTCATCGAAAATTATAGGCAATAGGCGCAAAGAGGTTTTGGCTTCCTTCATCTCTAAGAAACAAGTTGGTTTCTTAAAAGGCCGATCTATTCATGATGTTGTGGCTATAACGCAATAAGCGATGCACTCGACTCATGCAAAAAAAATGGAGGCGCTTATAATGAAGATTGATATTTTCAAGACTTATGATTTTGTTGATTGGTCTTTCATCAAACTTATCCTCCTTAATGTGGGCTTATCACTAACACATATCAGATGGATCATGGCATGCATCACTTCTGTCAGGTATGCTGTATTAATCAATGGGCTACCTACAAAAAATTTTGCTGCTGAGCGTGGTCTCAGGCAGGGATGTGCACTCTCCCCCCTCATTTTTATTCTCATTATGGACAGTTTCAACAAATTAATAAATATGGCTAATCAAGCGGGATATTTTGCAGGCCTATCTTTCTCCCCTATTGTTTGTATTGCTCATTCCTTATTTGTAGATAATTTACTTGTATTTGGCAGGCTTCTTAGAAACACTTGGTTCTATCTCCACTATATCCTCACTCGTTTTGGAGCTGCATCAGGTCTCCGCACCAACAATGAGAAATCTCTTCTGATTTATGAAAATGGAGATCCTGAAGAAATCAAATATATTGCCGAGTTTATGGGGGTACAAACTAGAAAATTGGGGGCAGGCTTCACCTATTTGGGATTCATATTGAAATCTTGTGCATACAGGGTGCTGGATTGGATGTGGTTGGTTGATAAAATGAGGAACAAGATTATGAGATGGACTAAGAAATGGCTCTCGCTTGGAGGAATGTATATTCTGGTTCAAGCGGTGCTAACGCAGTTTGTGGTATATTGGGCTCATCTCTATTATATTCTGGAGCATAGTGTTGGAAAAATAAATTCCATCATTTCCCAGTTCATATGGTCAAGTTCTCTTAAAGTAAAAAAGATCCATCTCTGCAAATTGGATAGTATCGCCATCCAGAAGTATTTTGGAGGCTAGGGCCTTCTAAATATTTGAACCTTCACAAAAGCTTTGCTCATGAAGTTTCTATGGCGTGCTCTAAATGTGGGGGGATGTGGCCCATCATTACTCAGACTAAATATGTTTTTGGGGGTCCATTGCAAAATTTGTACAGAGGCCTCAAATATCAATTGGACTCGGCCTCACAAATATGGAGGAGCTTCATCAAAATTATGCCTTTGCTACCGGATCGTTTAGTATGGCAATTCGGAAATGGTCTTGACATTACTTTGGGATGTGACAGGGTTCTAGGTGTTGATGTTATGCCTATCATTGATGTGTGGTTAATCCATCGCTTGACACATTGAAGGATCTTTTACTTGTCGTAGGTAATTTTATGCTAGAACATGGGTTCCCCGACTTGGAAGTCAACGGAACAATTAGGCCTTCAGAACAACGATGCAGTGGAGTGGAAAAAATTATGAAGGTGCTCCGGATGGTGGGTCTATGTTATCATGGCGAGCCTGGCAATCAAATTATTTGGGATGGGGTAACGAATGGTGGTGGCTTGCGGGTAAAATGCATATACCACTCCTCTATTACCAGGAAGTTGATCGATCGCTCTCCTTCCCCTTTTCGGCATGCATGTGGTTGGAACATCCCTACGAAGATTCTTCTATTCGGGTAGCTGCTTTGGCGTAATAAAATTCTGACATGGGACTGTCTAAGAAAGCATGGATATTATGGTCCTGGGAGGTGCCCCTTCTATCTAGAGTATGAGGAGACTGCTTCTCATCTACTTTTTTCCTCCTCCTTTACCTTAAAATTTTGGGCTCTATTCTATGTCTTTTTATTGGGTCTGGATTGGCAGCCACTCGACTGCATCGACTCCATCCAGGTTTGGGAAGCCAGTAGGTGTGTGTATAAAACATTACCTTTTTATTTGTTCTGGGAGATTTTGTGTTCACGGAATTGGTTGATTTTTGATGGTATGCTTTCCAATGCTTCTCAGATCCATGGCCATATCATGACTTGGTTAGCTGGCCAGGCTCCTCATCTTCTTGCTGATAAAGATTTGTCTGTTCGCATCCGGCCTCATTCCATTGACATTCCGGTGATATTTTTCGATGGTGCTCATCAAGGAGAGTCTTGCGGATGTGGAGCATGGATTAAACTTAATGAGTTGGATAGGTATCACATACGCTGGAATGGTGGGAGAGAGTCTGACAACAAGGCATAACTCATGGCCCTTTGGAGTGGGCTCTGGATGGTCTCTAATCTCAATCTGCCTTCTATTCATGTGTATGGGGATTCAAAAATCATAATTGATGGATTTTCTGGCGAAGCTCGCCTATGTTTGCAGGGTGCTCATGGATGGATTGACCATGTGAATCATCTTAAATCTAGGTTTCTGGAACTGTCTTGGCAACACATATACAAGGAGAATAATACTTGTGCCGATGTAATATCCAAAAAGGGCCTAACGCTACCTTTTGGTAGCTTGCATATCTTACATTTTAAGGCCTCGTAGATGATACGCAAATTTGAGATTCCTATACCCTAATGTCATCGTTGTTAGTTGCAAGCGAGCCAGATGTATCAAGTGAGCTGGACATATCCCTTTTCTTTTCGGACATATATCTTCTTATATTGATCTCCATTCTAAGCTGCTGTCAGTGTATGGATCCTAATTGGTGGATCGAGATTTTTTGGCACATTCGAATATGTTACAGGGAATTTATAGTCCTGGTTTTTACTGTTTGTAGGTAATGTTGAGTTTGTTGATATTCCAATTATGCTATGTCAGTTTTATGTGTAGACGAAACAAATGAATGTGCATACTATCACTCTAATGTTGGTAGAAGACTTGCCATACCTTTATATGATGAATTTTCCTCTTGCCTTTCTTATGGAGAAGGCTAAGTGGATGGAGATTTTTTGTTTATGTCAACTATGGGCTTTGTCGGCTGGCGGACATGTATTTTTGGTTAATGTAGTGTTTATATAATATAAACAACCTTTTTTTCTTTCTGAAAAAAAAGAAGAGAATTTTCCCCATTAATTTAAAATTATTAGTTGGTAAATTATATGAAGAATATCCCCGGGTGTAAAATATTTTTGTAGTTTTTTAATAAAATTCAAAATTTTAATTATATATATGAGAATTCGAATT
Organism: Pinus albicaulis; assembly: GCA_034641835.2. Lineage (NCBI taxonomy): Eukaryota > Viridiplantae > Streptophyta > Pinopsida > Pinales > Pinaceae > Pinus > Pinus albicaulis. Next base: position 100,482 of record JAXQQM020076866.1, read on the forward strand.
TTTTAATTCAATAAATGTCAAAATTCCCAAAAATGTTAGGTTAGATGTTTATATATATTGATCAAAGGGAACATAGATGTTTTAGTTTAGATGATTAGAGGCATTGATCAAAGCTAAGCTAATGCAGATGGGGAATTTGAGAAGTTTTCCAATCAATTTAAAGGGTATTAATGGGTAAATGATCTGAGAAATTTCTCTGTATAAACTAATTTTTATTTTTAAAATAAAATTAAAATATAATTTTTTTTTTTTTATTTTTTAATAAAATTAATATATATGTAATTGGAATTTTTGCAGAATTAGTAATTGTCAAAAATCTATTAATATCTTTTGATTATGATTATTTTTATTACATTCAGGGGAGAGAATTTTGAACAGTGCCTTGTCAATTACAGAGGTGCTTATCCTGTGTGAGCTAATCCTTAAAACTAGGTTTAACTATATAAATATAAAAATGATTAGTAATATCTATCTATACTTTTTTATCAAAGGAAAAAAAAAAATGCATTTAGATAAACCCAAAGTTAAAGGTAAATAAGTCTAAACAGACAGCCTATTTTTAATTTCTCTTCAAATATGGCTACTAAGCTCAATGATCCGTGTTTCTGTTTTGTAGATCTCTACAAAACAGATATGGTTTACCCCACAGTACTCGTAGTTCGGAGATCTTAAGGTGCCCGTCGTGGCGTGCATATGAATTCGCAGTTCAGGAAGATGCTATGAGAATTGTCAATCAGATACCCTTTTTTGTCTTAAAATGCATCCTTCAATGGGAGGCAGTTCGAGATAAAGATAAAGATGAGGCAAACAACGAGGCTGCAAATACAGATCAGGTCCTCGAAACGCTTCTGAAGCACGCCTCGCTCAAATTGTCACCTATTGAGTATGATAGTGACAGTCATGATTCGCATGTAAAAGCCAGAGTCCCGAGGAGCGATTCACATCTTTTGGAATTTGTATATGAAGATATTATCAGCTCTTCAGGTATTAAAAGCCGTTACAAATGGAGGAGGAAAAGCAAGAGCAGCGTCAGGGTCACTCTCCCACGAGCGGTACAACTGACAGACAAAGGGGTGGAATTCGCTCCAAACACAGGGCTGCTCAGTGATATTCGTTTCGTTGGTAGAAACGGCAAGCTTTACTTACCCGCAATAAAAATGGACGGCAAAACAGAAGCTCTCTTGACAAATATGGTGATATTTGAGGGTTCTAAACAGGGACATGGACAGGCATCACAACCATTGACATCATATGTGGACTTGATGGAACGCTTGATCGACAATGACAAGGACGTTCAAGCGCTGAGAGATGGCGGTGTAATACAGTGTGACTTGAGCACCAACCAAGAGGTCGCCGATGTCTGGAACAGGATGCGCACGCGCAAGGTACTACCCGACAGTAAGGAGTTCAAATACGAGCCAATCGATTACGCCATTAATGACGTTATAAGGTTCTACAAAAGCAAATGGAGAACCATCCCTATACAAATTCATCGAAAGTATTTCTCAAACCCATGGTCAGGAATATCTTTGGCTTATGCATGCATATTATTGGGGTTAACTATATTTCAGACTTGTCTAGCCTGGAAGCAACTCCACAAACCATAATCCTGTAATACTTGCAAACTCTATAATATCCGGTTATAGTATGTGCCAAGGAAGTACCAAGGAAATGATCATGTTCTGTTGTAATCATTCCAACCTAGTGTTCTATGGATTTGGATTTAATGGTATCAAAGAGTTGTTATTTGCATTTGGCTTTATCTGGATTTGGATTCAATGGTATCAAACGGTTTTATCTGTATCATTATGGTTTCATATGTATGTCAATTTAATTTATTTGTAAATATAAATAAATTACTAGTAATTGGTTTTAAAAGTGTAAAGATATATCTAAGGAATAGGGATGCCGGGAAAAGATTATCTTTGAAAAAACAAAATTATTAAATATATATATATATATATATATATATATATATATATATATATATATATATAATTTAAAAATATTATATATATATATATATATATATATATATATATATATATATATATTCACAATATTTTATATTTAACTGCTAGTATATCTATTACATTGAGAGAATTATTCATTATAATTTTTTTTTATTATATACTTTCTTATAATAATAAAAATATAATACACTTCAATATCATACTTATTTTATTAGAAAAAATAATATAATTTAATTGAAAATATTTGTTAACCAAATAGAAAAACATATTTTAAAAAAGAATTCTCAAAACAAATTAAACACACCTATTCAAAAATATTCAGTTAACAAACATAACCCTTAATATGTATGCATGATTGATTTTGTAATTCAAACATTTGACTTAATATCAAGCATTAGTTTCAAAACCGGTTCCACATATATAATAGTAATTTAAAAAAATAACGTTATCTAATTTATTAATGGCCAACAATCAACAAGGAAAACATTTTGGTGGATAAACACAACCCAAAATCCTGAAATCCTTATATGCTAAAATAATGCAAAAACTAAATATATTCCACTTATATAAAGACTTTACTGAAACCTAAAATGATCAGATGAATTTTTTTTTGTCGAGGATAAGTGAAGGTGGTGTGAAGAACGGAGCTAAAATTCAAAATCTACATATGAGAGAAATGTGACTTAAACCAGTGGGGAATCTAAATATAATAAAAGTTAACAGCATTAAACAAAACTACAGAGAAAATACTAATTGATGAAGTACATTCAATCCCATAAATATAAAATATTTTGTAGGTTTCTAAAACGTACTTGTAATTGGAGTTAGAGGGTGATTGTATGTGGAATGGAGTGGAGTTAGATTTGTTGTAGGAACGAGGTTTTGAGTACAATAATTTGAAAATCTATTAAAATCGTTCAGCCCAGTTTTTTGAAATGGCGTTTCCCATCCTAGGATTTTTGAAAGGTCCAATTTGAATTTGAGGAACAATGACTCGAACTTGGTTTTTTCCATCATTATTGTTGTGATATAACGATTTGAACTTGGTTTTTCCCAGATCAGAGCAAAGCAGAATCCTCATTGAAACACCGAAGAAATGAATGAGATTGCGTCAATTTTTGAGATCTAGCGAAGACACCCTGTTGCATTTGTAATTCAGATCTACAACAATGATTCAATCGAGCGTCCCCTAGACATGCTGACTACACCTATGAGAGATTCTCAGGCATCTGTCGATGGAGTGGGAACCAGAGATTTGGAGATCAATCGTCATGAACGACCCAAAGTTCGAATCCTGCCAATATGCTGAATGCAATTGGCCCAAAGAAATTTAGCAGATGAGTTTCTCCTATGAGATTTAGATATGAAACCGCCTGAGAGAATGCATGAGTTCTTGGTGATTATTTTTTAGGCATTGTAATGATAAAATATGGCAAAATAAAAATATTGAAAGTTGTACTGGTTAGCTCTATTCTGAGAGACTACACCAGGAGGAGGTGTGTGCGCAAGTCACTCTACATTCTCATTAGAGATCAAACAATATATAGGTTACATGCAAATAGGGAAGTTAGAACCAATACTTAAGAAATAGGAAAAAACTCATAATCTAAGGTTTAGGTGAATCAACTCTCTCTAATATAGTTTCTCCATTATCTTCAACACTCCCCCTTAAAGGAGAAAGAGTTCACAAATATTCCTAACATTTCCCTAAACATCTCAAATTTAATTCTACCAAGGGGCTTAGTAAAAATATCAGCAACATTATCACAAGTATTACAATATTCAACATGAATTTATTTACACTAAACTTTCTCCTTGGCAAAGTGGAACTGTGTATCAATTTTCTTAGTGTTTTTATGAAACACCAGATTGTTTGCAAGTTTGATGGAGCTTTGGTTATCACATCTGATAACTGTTGCGACTTTATGTTCTTCTCCCGCATATTGGAGAATTCGCCTCAACCAAACTGCCTCACAAGTCGCTGAACACATCACTTGGTACTCTACTTTCGCCGAAGACAAGGAAATTGTGTTCTGCTTTTTACTACTCCATGCCATTACCCCAGACCCAATGCTAAATGAATAGTCTGTTATGGATCTCTTGTCATCTACGTTTCCAACCCAGTTGAACTCTGAAAAACCTGTCAATTTCACATCACAAGAATCAGTATACAAAATGCCATAGTCTAAGGTTCCTTATAGATCCCTTAAGATGCCTTTAGCTGCAATCCAATGGCTCTCAAGTGGATTGGACATAAATTGGCTCAATGCACTGACTGTATGAGCCAAATCTGGGCTAATAGTGGTCAAGTAGATTAAACTCCCAACCAACTACTTGTACAATGTTGCATCTGCCTCCTTTGAACCATCATCACACTGAAGTTTGTTGTCTTGTTGTAGCGGCACTATTGCAACCTTACATTGATCCATCTTAAACTTTTTCAGAAGACCCTTGACATACTTACTTTGTGCTAGAAAGGTATGTCCAGAATCTCTCCAGATCTCTAGACCCAAATAATAGCAAAACTCAGTGATGTCTTTCATCTCAAATATTTATGACATATGCACCTTGATTTATTCAATGAGTTTATATGCATTTCATGTAATGATGAGATCATATACATATAAATAAATCAAAACAATTCACCCATTTTCATCAAACACATTCTAGAGATTGGGGTCATTTTTTCTTCTATTATAGTTGTGCTGTAAGAAGAATGAATCAATTTTATCGTACCATGATCTTGGAGCCTGTTTTAGTCCATATAAATCTTTCTTTAATCTATGGACTAAATGTTCTTTTCCATGTTTGACAAACCCCTCAGGTTTCTCTAAATAAACTTTCTCTTTCAACTCCCCATTCAAGAAAACAGATTTAACAACTAGTTGGTGCATCTTCCAGTGATGTTTAGTAGCTAAGGTGATCAACACTCTGATTGTATTAAGTTTAGCTATAGGGGCGAATGTTTCCTCATATTCTATACCTTCTTTTTGGGAATACCCCTTTGCAACCAATCTAGGTTTATATTTATCTATGCTTCCATCTGCTTTGAATTTGGGTTTGTATAACCATTTGCAACCCATGGTTTGTTTGCCCTCAGGTAATTCAACCAACTCCCAGGTTTTTTTTTTAAGAATTGATTCATGTTCCTCTTCCATGGCTTCCCTCCATTCATTATATTGACTTGCTTCTTTATAACTAGAGGGTTCAACAACATTTAACATGCTAGTAATAAAAGCATTTTCTCTATATCTAGCAGGCTGTTGTGTTTTCCTACCTTATCTCCTGGGCGTCAGAGTGGCAACCTGTTTTGATTACCCCTTGATGGACTTGGTTCGATAGCTGTATCTGAAATTTCAACTTCTTCCTTTTTCTCTCTTGATGTTGTTGCTGCTGCTCATGTCTTTCTCCTATTTCACCATTCCCTTCTTCCACCAACAAAGGAACATCTCATTCATCATTGTTGTCTACATTGTTTCCATCATGTACTTGTTCATGAAACACTACATCTCTACTTGTAAAAAACTTTATGAATAGAGGGATCAAATAAATTGTAAGCTTTAAAAATTCTATACAATACCCAACAAAGGTACATTTGATAGCCTTTGAATCCAGTTTCTTTCTATCCTCCTTTGGCACATGGGCAAAGGCTTTGGATCCAAAAATTCTTAAATGCTTAACTGCAGGTTTAAATTCTAGTAAAGCTTCAAAAGGAGTTTTAAATTCAAGACTCTTTGTAGGACACCTGTTTTTCAAATACACTGTAGCGTTTATCGCTTCAGTCCAAAATCCACTAGAAATATTCTTACCTTTCAGCATACTGCGAGCACGCACCACGAGGGTTCTGTTTCTCCTCTCTGCAACCCCATTCTGTTGAGGAGTGTGGGGTACTGTAAACCGCTGCAGTATTCCATGTTCTTTGCAATATTTGTTGAAGTCAACCATGTATTTTCATGTTTGCTTCTCTATCATGCTTCTGAATTTCTTGAAATATTAAAAAACATGACTCTTTTTGCTAAAAAAATATACCTACATAATTCTAGTACAGTCATCGACAAACAGTAAGAAGTAATATGCACCTCCCAAAGATCTTGAATGCATTGGCCCACATAAATCAGTGTGGACTAACTCTAGAATATCTCTCTATTTTTAATTAACATTAATAGGAAACTCATATCTGTGCATCTTCCCAAGAGCACACGCTTCACAATGAACACGACTATGCTTTAAATCAGGAAGACCATTCATCATACCTTTCTTCTGAAGTACCTGCAAATATTTGAAATTTACATGACCAAATCTCTGGTGCCATAGTTCTTCTACAGACATACCTAACAATGCCAAGGCGAAATGTGGCTCACTTCTCACATTCAGCTTGTAAAGGCCACCCACATGAATCCCTGTTACGATGGTCTTCATAGAATCCATCAAATCTTTAACAACTCAATATGATTTATAAAATTCTACCTTAAGGTTCTGATCTGTTACCATTGAAAAAAAAAATAGATTCTTATTAATGTCGGCTACATACATCACATTTTGAATGTTCCTAATATTACTATTAGGCAAAATTACAGGAACATTACCATGTCCTTTGATTGGGTACCCCCTGTCATCTCCAAGGTAGATTTTCACTCCAATGATGGTTTCCTTGAAGTATTCAATCCAATGTTTGTTGCCTTTCATGTGGGTGGACCCTTTTGAATCCACATACCACGTATCTTCTTCATCCTTTTCATCAGAGTCAGCCATAAACAATCTGAGATCCTGGTTATCGTCATCATCTGCAAAATTCCCTGCGTGTCTCTTCTATCTCTGCTGACCTTCATCATATTTATTCTTACGACAGTGATTAGCCATATGATCAATTTTTCCACAATAAAAACATTTTAATCATGGATCATTCCTATTTGGTGACATACCTTGAGATGGATTCGACCTTTTTTGTGTTGTGTGTCCACCTCTTTGTCCTCCATTCGCTTTTCCTCTGAATGGCTTCTTCTTCGCCATTAGAGCTAGATATGAATTCTAGGGTTTAAGTGCCATCTGCCTTTCCTCCTCTTGCATGAGAATCCTTGTCAATTCTGCGAATTTGGGGGATTTTTATCTAGCATTCAAGCCTGTTATAAACATCTGGTAGTCGTCAATCATACCATTCATAGTAATAGTTACTAGATCAATATTACTTACAGCCTCTCTGATGTCACCAAGCTTGTCTTTAAGGTCCTTGATGTGTGAGATGAACACAACTACTTTCTCATTCTCCTCCATCTTGATGGAGAGAATCTTTATTTTCAGGATTAGTAGGCGATTTGTATTTCTAATTTCGTACAAGTCTCTGAGAGTTGTCCAAATTTCATTCGTTGTCTTGCAATCTCTGATGTGAGGGATGATGCAGTCTTTGATTTCCATCTTCAACATCGTTCTTGCCTTGTTCTCCCTCTTCTCCCACTCCTGTATTGTTGCAGTTGCTGCGCCTGCTGGAATTGTAGGTTTCACCTCATCTACAGTCATGATCCCCCATGAACTATGCCCTTCTAACATAGTCTATAACTTGAATTTCCAGTTAGAATAATTGGAACCATCGAGCTTGTTTCTCTCGTTTAAGTATACCTCCATTAGATTATTCATCTTGACAATAAAAAAAATGACCTCCGGCAATTGACAAAAAACCAGTCTCGGATGTGGGTGATTTATAGGGGAGGCCATAAGGCGAGCTTATGGGCTGGCAAGTGGCACAGCCACATGGCCACCCACAGGCCTTAGCGACGGGCATTTAATTTCTCCAACTACTCCCACAAATGCACATTTACTCCACTCAATTGTCGATGCCATCTTCGGTCATTCAAAATGAATTCGTCTGGTCGTCTCCCTCCCTTGCCTCTACCGTTGAGCTGCAATTGCCCCCCTGTAGTCTCCGAGCCGAGCTCCCGAACGCCTACAGGGTGGCATTGTAGTCTCCTCTGTTGTATTGAGGTGGTTCCCAGCCTGCACTTCTCTCAGAGTCTTCTTTTCAGATTGAATTTCGTCTCTGTGGATAGTAGGTCCTTGGCTTCTAGGTCCTCAGCTCCACTGGTTACTCATCCTACTGCTATCTCGACTCAAAGCACTCATCCTCCCCACTGTTCCATCATGCCCCATCTGCACCATCAAATGCACAGCTGCCGCGGCAGCAGCCGAGGTAGAGCCGCTCATCCGTCACCCTCTTCCCACTCTGATACATCCCCTCATCTCTGGAGCACTATCATGGATGTTATCCAGCCACTCGCAGTGGGCGTGGCCGTTCTTGGAATTCAGGCAGGTCTCGTTCTCCGCCGCCACATCCCCCCTCCACCACCTTCTCCCCGACGCTGCCTCAATTGGAGATAGCGGCCTCTTCGCAACCCACCCACTCTGCTCAATTTCATTATTCATGCACCTTGGACCATCCGCACATAACTGCAATCATCACCATCTCCTTCAAAGAGGAACCCACCAGTGCGGCTTGCCTTCACCCCAGAAAATTGCAGAAGTCTTCGAACCAAGGAGCTCCATCCATAGCGGAGAAGAGTGGCCCAGCATCCAGCAATAGAAGTAAAGGTATCGACAGCAACAACGAAGATTGGCTGGGTGGTAAAGACGCCCCTGGAAAATCTCGTGCCACCACGGAGTCTCGGAACGCTGCAGATGCCACCCACGACAAGCTTGCAGACGACAACGATGAGTATAGGTGTCTTATTGTGGAAGAGACACCTCCCTCCCCAAATGACACATAAGTACTCAGGTTCTTTCTAGATTCTAGTTTTTGGTTCCAAGCTTTTTGGGCCTTTTAATATGGTTTATGGTTTTTAAGGTCTCTTTGATGACTGCAAACATTTATCTTTTTTCCATGGGCAACACTGGTTTCCCCTTTTTGGGCAGCGATAGAACAACCAAATGGACTAGTTTCCCCTTAGAGGGCAGTCCCTATTTTGTTATTTTGGAGAATTATGCCTTCGAAATAGGCTAGATCTGCAGAGGCCTGAGCCTCCATGTATTTTATGTTACATTAATAGAAATTAGTCTTATTTAGAAAAAAAAAATTGACAGAAAACCAGATCTACCCCATATCCACAAAAAACAACAATATGAAGAAACAGATCTACCTGTTCTTCGACCACTTCTGGCAGGCTACTCTGCGCACTACAGCATGGGCTCACAGGATCCTCTGACAAAGCCTCTTCAGCTCTTCTGACACGATCTCACTGGATCTGCAGGCACGAGCTCTCTGGCTCAAAAGGTAAAAGCTCTCTGGCTTCAATCGACGATCCGCATCACGCGCACTCTGGCTCCACGGTACTCCACAACATGAGCTCTCTGGCTCTTTCAACACGAGCTCTGTGGCTCAATGGCGTTCCAAAACATGAGCTCTCTGGCTCCTCCGACATGAGTTCTCTGGCTCCTTCAACCCAAGCACACTGCTCCTTCAACACAAGCTTCATTAGCTATGTCGATGCCCTAAAAACCTCCAAATCCCGTGTTGGTTGCGCTGGATGGAGACTCCATAAGTGTTAACAAGGATCAACGTGTTTTCTCCGTGTGACTCCACGCTGAATTCATAAATCAATGCCTTTATTGGGCACATATCTACGTAAATTAGTGCCTCTGTGTCTCAGACGAATGCGCTGATCAACTTTACCTCCCAGAAATAAAAATAAAAAATTAAAAAATTAAAAATAAATAAAAATAAATAAATAAATAAATAAAATAAAATAAAAAATTAATTAATTAATTAATTAAAAAAAAATCTGACAACCTCACTCAGGCTACCCTCAGGTCATCAGGGGCTTCTCCTTTGCCGCCTGGATTACTCACAAGGATCAAATCACTCTGGCTTTGATTCGACCCTGGAGCCCCGATACCATGATAAAATATGGCAGAATCAAAATATTGAAAGTTGTATTGGTTAGGTCTACTATGAGAGACTGCACCAGGAGGGACTGCATGTGTAAGTCGCTCTACATTCTCATTAGATGTCAAACAATATATAGGTTACATGCAAATAGGGAAGTTCGAACCAATACCTAAGAAATAGGAACAAACTCCTAATCTAAGGTTCAGGTGAGCCGACTCTCTCTAATATAGTTCCTCCATTATCTTCAACATTAGAAAACTGGGATTGAGTTGTGCAAGTGTTGTGTGGAGTAATATATACAAAGCAAGATAAACTGTCATTAACTATGTGAATCTGGTAGGTGAAAAAATCTCATCGGACAATGCATGGCATCATCCACCAAACCTCGTGAACCAGAGTTTGAATTCGGCATCGATATTTTGAATGCAATTGGCCCGAAGAAATTCAGCAGAAGAGCTCCTACTATGAGATTTAGAAATGAAATGGCCTGAGAGACTGCATGAGTTATTGGTGATTGTTTCTGAGGAATTACAGAAAACTGAGATTGATTCATGGGAGTTTTGTTTGGAGGAAAAATATATACAAAGATGAAACCACCATTAACTATGCGATGGTAGACAGAAAAATATCTCATGGGACAATGCATGGTGTCATCGATCAAAACTTGTTTTCATTAGCCACATGTTTGAGCAAGCTTGTATACCTCGGTATGGATATATCAATGCAATTGATTCCGAGCTTGGTGATTTAAAAAGTCTGCATGCATATATTTTTGTATAGAAATCACTTCAGTGGACTTATTACCCTTGAGCTGGGCCATGGCTCCCGTGCCCATGACAGTTAGAGCTCGCGCTGCTCGCTGCTGCGTTCTCGATGGTGGAAGCTAGTGAGGCGTCATCCGTGAAACATGATTCATTGTAGATTCAGAGGGAAATTACAAAGTGTCAAATTTAGAATAGATGTCACTTTAGAGGAGAACAACAAATGTAGATTCTTCAAATCTACATAGAAAAATAGAATTCAGTCTCCAGGAATGAGCCAATTTCTATATTGAGAGATTGAAACACCAAACCAAAGAGGGCTCTCAAAGAAGCCTCGTTCTTGGTTTTGGAATGTAAGTATTAGGAGAAATTCACGTACAAGTATATAGTGATTGTAGTATAGAAAATATGAGAGCCGAGAAAAGAAGGGAAGGGAGGCTGAAAGCATGCTAGTAGAACACTAGGCACATTGGAGAACACTAGGCACATAGGAGCGATATGGGGGAGCCACTGGGGTATGTTGACATTGGAGCTTAGTCTCGACATTAACGAGGTGTATGTCGAACAACAAGGACTTGGGATGTAGAGGGAGGAAAAAACCAGTGGGGTGTGGAAATCTTGTTAACCTTGGCTCTTGGGTTTGTTTTTTCTCTGAGGTAGGTGAATACAAAATTGTTTGTGTGTCACGGAGCACGGACATGAGTGGGTGGTGGAAAAGGCTTATTTTTCACATAATTATCTTGGGTGTAGGGGAGAATGCTCTCTCTTGGGGCAATCAATGGAAGGAATACATTATTGTGTCCAGACTATGTAAAAACTTTCGGTTGTTATGTTTTTCATTGGTGGTGGCATTTTTGCGGTTGCATTTAGTGCTGCTACTGCCAATAATTTGTTGTCTTTGCATCAGTTATTAACCCTGGCAGGTGGAGGCTACAGAAGGAGGGAGCGAGAGGGGATTTCTTAAGTTTCTTAGTTGATTTATCCCTACATTTCTCTGATGTAAACCAACGATATCTCAACGGCCAGATATTGGTGGTGGGGTTTTTTCTGATGACGGAAATAATTTGAATTTCCAGGTGAAGGGGGAGGTACTATATAATTAAGTTGGATTAGCTGGGCAACGGATATTTTGGGGCTATACATTTTCCTTACTGAAAGTACCTCTTTTTCACCTACTTATTTAAATTCAGGATGCCCTTTTATATCCATAGTTAAGGAGAGAGGACGACCTCTAGGTACATGGCACCAGTTGGAGCTAGTTGGGGTCTAACTGGATTGAATCGCTGTTATGGAGCGAGATTTATTTATGTCAGGTTTTTCGAGAGGTGGGGTTTAATTTATTAAGGTTTGAGGTCACATTTATGCGTTTCCGTCGGTTTTACTTGGTTAAAACTTTGTATGACATGGCGGGCTGGTGTCATTCATTTTTCTCTTACATGGCGGGGTTGGTGCCTTTACTGACGGGTTTAGAGGAGGATGAGTCAAAAAACAATGCATTGATCCAGGCTACGGAAATTGCGGAAGGTGGCGGGAAGTCCTTGACATGCATTGGACTTAATGAATCACCCACACTACACCGAGATGGAATTTTCACTTCTGTCGATGAGTGCTGGCACCCTAAGCTTGATTATTCTTATAACTCGAATCTAAAGAGGGATGTGAGCAGACATACACTACCTTTGAAGAATTCCAAACCATTTAAACCTACTTCGAAGGGAAGTTGTTGAGTTTTAGGTACGAGATGATGTGGGATAGGTCAACGAGCTTACAGTTGTGCGCTTTGGTGGGTATGGTTTTTTGACAAAGACAAAAATGTGGATATGGCACACTGGCTGAGCTCGATGCAGGTTAAGCTTCTTGGTTACCCCTCGAAGGTATGCAAATTACTAAATGGGTGGTTTAGTTTTCACTTCATGAAAGTGGAGGATGTTGCCGAGGTTCTTAGCAGACCTTGGGTGCCTTGTAGATGTTTCTTGGCTCTACACAGATGGTACATACGCTTTAACCATATGAGAGACACTCGTGAGAAACACTTGGATTGGGTGAAGATGTTGGGTTTGCCACTTGATTTCTAGACCCATCACGTGCTGGAGACCATTGGAAAATCCATAGGCAATTGCATTTTCGTGGACTCAAAGTGTCTGGGGGTTTATGACAAAAGAGTGGTGTGGGTTCTTGTTGAGCTCTCTTTCTCGGGAGGACTGCTGCCTCACATTGATTTAGCATGGGAGAATATTTTCCATCGTCAAAGACTCAATTTATGGAAAATCCGTTTCATATTCCACCTATGCCATCAGACTGGCCATCTACTGCGGACATGTCAACACAGGAATCAGGGGACATTTTTCAGCAATTAATCCTCTGGGAAAAAATCCCTTGCGAGGAATATAACAACACAAGACTTCTCCACATTGACTCACCTACTTCTAGGTAAGAATAATCTTGCTGATTCATCCCATTTTTTTCGGGCTCATGCGTATTCTTTTGGGTGGTTGAACAAGCCTAGTATTTGTATTCCCTGTGTTTTTAGGAGCTCTCATTTTTCCTCCCATGAAGTGTAATGTCATGCATCTCTGGGTAGGCCACCTCGCCCATTTACACATAAGCCCGTTGTGATCCCATCCGACTATCACCAGGAGGTGACTAAGCCATTTTCTATTCTGGTCGTTTGTGATGACTCTTTCCTTCTGCTACTGCCCACTTGTCACATGATATTCCTCTGTCTATTATTCTGAAGCCATAGAAACCTCTTGTTCTTGAGCTGTTACTCTCGCCTCAAAATTCTATAGGCAGTGACTTGGGATTTTAGTTATTAAACCCAGACGCTGACCTGGCTCTCTTGACTGTGCACCAAGATTCCCTTGCCTCTCCCACTATCATTATTAGCCTGGTTTCGACTCATAATGTGATGAATCACAAGGGAAAGGGACACCCTCATTTGAAGAAAAGGCCAATTCCCCTTGAGGATTCCGACCAGGAGTTGCTCTCGGGTAATTTTACTGATGTTCTTGTGTCGATGGTGTTCGATTGGGTCCTTAAAGAACTGGAGCCTGCACAGGGGGGTTCTTGATGATCTATGTTTCTCTGAACATGAGGGGTTTGGGGGGACGTGAGAAATTTGTGTCCATGCAGAAATTTCCTCAAGACATTTCTCCTTTTATGATTTTTACCCAGGAGACGATTATTGCGGCTGATAAGGCTATTATATTTTTTCATGCCATGTTTCCAAATTGGCATATAGTGGAATCTGATGCGGTGGATCACTCCCGTGGCATGGCATTTATGTAGGATCCTCGGTAGGAGTCTGTCTTGGCATTCCATTTCTTTGAGGGAATTATCTTGACTGGTTTTCTCCGTGGTTGCACAAACAGGGTTCACATTTTGAATATATATGCATCGTATTATGATAGGGGTGAGTTTTGGAAGAGGATGGATGACTGTGGGATTTTGAAATTGGGTCATATTCTTATTGTCGGTGACCTCAATAGCACTTTGGATAGGGCGAAGTGTTGGGGTGAGAAATGCAGGATGGAACTGCTTGTTGATTTTATATCGGATATGGTTCGGGAGGCACACATTAAAGACTTACCGCTGGACGTATGCTGCCCAACATGGTATAATGGTAGGCGAGGAGATGATTATATTGTGAAATGTCTTGACCATTTTCTGGTGCATGAAGCTCTGTTGGATTACATGGGGATGGTGAAAACATGGGTGGAGGGATTGTTGATATCAGATCATCATCCCATTGTGTCAAAATGGAAGCTTGAGAAACCCATGAAAGGAATTCCATTCAAATTTAATAGGTGCCGGTTAGAGCATGCAAGATTCAACTCTATGGTCTCGACATTCTTGAATGCCTGACTGCGAGACCTAGAGGTGTCTCCCATGGCACATTTGGCACATACCTTACATGCTTTAACATCCAAAGTTAGGGTATGGGAAAGACATAAGAAGCAAAGCCTTTTGTCTGATTTACAGGAGAATATTCAGGAAACCAAATAGATCTTTGCTGACATGGATGCGGGAGACATGACATAGAAGGGTTGGGACTGGATCAAGTCATTAGAGGCCGCAAAGAGGAAGATTCTCATGGTGCACGAACATACGTGGAGGCTGAAAAGTCGTGCTCTCTGGCTATGGGAGGGGGATCGAAATACTAAGTACTTCCATGCATTTTCTAATATGCCTCGTAAGGGGAATGCAATATGGGATATTAGTGTGAATGGTCAAAAGCATCACACCACAGAGATGATTCAGGGGGAAGTGGTCAAATATTTTGAGGACCTCTTCCATGATGGGGGGGGGGGCTACATTGAGGACCAAATCTGGGTGTGTAGGAATTCCTAGTTATGTTTTCGGAGGACGAAAACAATTCCCTCAATGCCATGGTATGCACCAGCGAAGTCGAGAGGGTGCTTAAAAATTTTTCCTATGACAAAATTTTGGGTGTTGATGGGTGTAATTCAAAAAATATTTCTCATTTTTTTGAACTTTTGTTACAGGATATTACAGACATGGTGGAGGAATCGCAGGATAAAGGCTATATGCATGGGGCGATAAATTCCACATTTATCGCCCTTATTCCCAAGAAAAAAGGCTCCTTCTCCTTTGAGGATTACAGACCGATCTCTCTGTGCAACACCTTATACAAAATCACTTCTAAAATAGTGACTGGCAAGATCAAGGGTGTGTTGTCTAGGCACATTTCGAGGGAACAATTTGGTTTCCTCCATAATTGGCTCATTCATGATGCTGTGGCTACCACCCAAGAAATTATTCACACGATCCACAATCAAAGAATAGAGGCGTTAGTCATGAAAGTTGACCTAAGAAAGGGATATGATAAAGTGGATTGGGCCTTCTTGAGAATGATCCTCATAAAAATTGGGTTAAACTTCAACATGATGGAGTGGATTATGGGGTGTATCACCAAGGCACCTTTGGCATTTTTATTTAATGGTTTACCTTCAATGTTTTTCAGAGCAGGGAGAGGCCTCAGACAGGGTTGTGCCCTATCACCTTTACTGCTCATATTGGTGATGGATACGTTAAGTAATAAAATTAATTCTGTTGTTGGTGCAGGCAATTTTTGGGGTATTAAAATTATGGGCGAAAAATAAGCATCTCACAACTTCTTTTTGGATGACGTTATGATATTTGGTATGTTGCGTAGGTCATTATGGGCTTATCTCAAACATATTTTTGAGAGGTTTGGCAGGGCTTCTGGAATGATTTCAAATGAAGGTAAGTCAATCATTCTACATTCAGAGGGTGATCCATATGTTGTTAAATAGGTTGTTGATACTTTCTATTTCAAATCCGCACCACTTAAAGACGACTTCATATATCTGGGATATCATTTAAAGCCAAATAACTACAGGGCCACAAATTGGTCTTGGATACTTGAAAAATTCTAGAAAAGAGTTAATAGTTGGTCCTTGAGATGGCTATCGAAGGGTGGGAGGCTTCCTTTGGCTCAAACAGTACTACAACAATTGTCGGTGTATTAGGCTCATATTTGTCACATTCTGAAGGCCATTATAACTCAGATAAATTCAATGATGGCGAATTTCATCTGGGAAGGTGGTAGGGGTGTAGGTAAACACCATTTGCCTTCATGGGATAGCATAACATTGCGAAAGGAAATGGGAGGCTGGGGATTACCGAAAGTGGATATATTTGGGAAGGCTCTCCTTCTCAAATAATTATGGAGGGGGTTGAACATTCCATGCACATGGAAGGACATTATCAGCTACAAATACCTGAAATCATAATCAACGAAGGTATGGTGTATTCATGGAAGGCCAAGCACAGTGACGGGATCAACCATATGGAATAGGTTCATGAAGATTTGGTATCTGTACATGCAACACATGTGTTGGTCCTTTGGCAATGGTGAAAAAATAATTATTGGTAAAAGTGTTCTTCGTGGAAATGTTGAGATTAATCTGGTGAGTAATGAGCTTCTATTTTCCTTACATGCTCGAGGCATCTTTTATGTGGGACAGGCTATTAGAATCTAGTGTGAGGGATACCCAATTTGGAAAGGGGGAGAATAGTTGAAGCTATGGGATAAATATGCTGAGGAGTGGGTCTCGTACACAAATACTCTAAGATGCCTAGGTTTATCACTAGCAGACAAGGGAAATTATATAACCTGGGGGGGCACTCTGATTAATAATCAGGTTCAAACCGGAGAAACATATAGGACGATTCTTCATCATATCAGAGGGCCTTTACAAAAGTGTTGGTTTTTCAAGATGTGGAGGTCGAGTGTACAAGTTAAAATCATTATTTTCATGTGGCTCGTATGGAGGGATAACAAGTTAACTTGGGAAAATCTTCTGAAAGAGGTTGGTGTGGACCCGAGGGATGCAGGATGTGTCTGAATTCTGGAGAAGACAACGAACATTTATTTTATAATCGTTCATTCGCGAGACATACATGGAGGCATATCCAGGAAACATTACACTTTCAGCACAGGGACTTATGTTCAGTACATGACTGTATTTCTTGGTGGGCAGCGAAAGGCACACAATTTCTAAAATTCCATTAATTTTCCACTGGATGTTGTGGTGTGCCCGGAACAGATGGACTTTCCAGGAGGAGGGCAGTGAATCGTTCAGGGTGGTGGTGCAGATTCTTAAATGATGGGGTGGTTTTCGGGGATACAATTCTCCTCCACAGGACATCTCACATCATTTGATACCTTTTCCCATTACCTACCCTGTGGGTTTTTTCGATGGAGCGACACATAATTCACGCTGTGGCTGCGGTGCTTGGCTGAAGCTGAACACACAATGCCATTATAAGATTTATTGGTATGGAGGCCAAGGCACCAACACCAGGGCAAAGGTATTGGTGCTTTGGAGTCTGTTGTGGTTCACAAAACAGCTATACATTGACACACTGTCGGTATTTGGTGACTCTAAGGTGTTTATAGACCAAATGAACAAAAAAAATGTTTTCGCACCCACTCACCTATCACATTGGATGGAGGGTATCTATGAGATGTGGAGATCCTTCTCATAGATATCCTTCAATCATGTCTTCCGAGAAAATAATGGTGAAGCAGACAGACTGTCTAAAAGAGGACTCCAGGGCATTTTTGGTCAGATGCACTATGAGCTTGTTGATGCAACAAGCACATGGGTGACTAGCTCGATGATGTTATTCTTATGCTAGGATGGAAAATTACACTGATGGCAGTCCGATACTATGTTGTTTTTTGAAGCATTTTTTGGCTATTAATGTTAGATCAAATCGTTGGGATTTGCCACGAAGATGGATGTATATGTTGTATGGATGTTCTATTTTTGGGACTATATGATGATGAATGCGCTGGTACATAATATAAACCACACTATTTTTTCTTCTTAAAATAATAATAATAATAATAATAATAATAATAATAATAATAATATATAAAATAAATAAATAAATAAGTAAAAAAGAAAGAAAGATTCTGGGGCAATTACAAGTGCCAAATTTAGAACAAATGTCACTTTAAATTTATAACATATGTCACCTTAGAGGAAAATAGCTAATAAACATATGTTATTTTCTGAGATGAAAAAGGTAGACAATTCCTTGGCCTAACTAATTAAAAAAAAAAAACACTTTAAATGTAAATATATATAGTTTTTTATTTGTAAAAAAAATAAATTATATAGACATGTTAAAAATTAATATTTAGCTTTATAATATATCTTCTTATATAATTTTATTTGAGAATATCTTTTTCACATTTATTATTATAGGTTTATTATATTTATATTCTAATCCAAATTATTTTATTTTTTATTATTTTCCAAAAAATTAAATTATGTTTCTTACATTTTATATTAAAGTTTATTTTGTAGTATGTGATATTTATTGTGTTATTTGAAATGAATAAATAGTATAGAGTTTATTTTGTGTTTGATTGATATGAATATGTAATGTAATTTACTCATTATTTATTAATGCATCAGATTTGTTTTTATAATATATTAATTTAATTTTAATTTAAAAAATATATATTTTTACCATAGTTTAATTTTGTTATTTGTATTATTTAAATTTATTTTTCTTATCTTTCATATATTATTCACTTCTTGTTTCCCATGATAGTCCTGCAACGCAATCGCCTCAATTGTACATTATCTCGTTAGCCAAGTACCAGCGGTATAGTGAATCAACGACAAGCAATAACCAGCCTGCTATCGGGCCTTTAATTCGCCGAATAGCGACCATTCACCATACATATCCATGCCATAGGTTTGAATAGCATACCTCATCATCGACTTTCCCGGCGTGCAATCTCCGACATTCGGTATCTGTGTTGCTGCCATGTTCACCCTCTGTAACGGCACTATCAGTTACCATCTCCGTTTGCACTTGTCATTCATATCATACCATCGACACCATCATCTCATACCACCATCCATGCATCATTCATTTTGAATTTTGAATTTGTAATTGGGCAGGCGTGTATACCCACCACCTTCCCTGACAATTGCCCTGTTTTTGGTCCATTGGTTCATTGTTTCATGCTGCTCTTTGTATATTATGATAGGGGTGAGTTTTGGAAGAGGATGGATGACTGCGGGATTTTGAAATTGGGTCATATTCTTATTGCCGGTGACCTCAATAGCACTTTGGATAGGGCGAAGTGTTGGGGTGAGAAATGCAGGATGCAACCGCTTGTTGATTTTATATCGGATATGGTTCGGGAGGCACACATTAAAGACTTACCGCTGGAGGTATGCTGCCCAACATGGTATAATGGTAGGCGAGGAGATGATTATATTGTGAAATGTCTTGACCATTTTCTGGTGCATGAAGCTCTGTTGGATTACATGGGGATGGTGAAAACATGGGTGGAGGAATTGTTGATATCAGATCATCATCCCATTGTGTCAAAATGGAAGCTTGAGAAACCCATGAAAGGAATTCCATTCAAATTTAATAGGTGTCGGTTAGAGTATGCATGATTCAACTCTATGGTCTCGACATTGTTGAATGCCCGACTGCGAGACCTAGAGGTGTCTCCCATGGCACATTTGGCACATACCTTACATGCTTTAACATCCAAAGTTAGGGTATGGGAAAGACATAAGAAGCAAAGCCTTTTGTCTGATTTACAGGAGAATATTCAGGAAACCAAATAGATCTTTGCTGACATGGATGCGGGAGACATGACATAGAAGGGTTGGGACTGGATCAAGTCATTAGAGGCCGCAAGGAGGAAGATTCTCATGGTTCACGAACATACGTGGAGGCTGAAAAGTCGTGCTCTCTGGCTATGGGAGGGGGATCGAAATACTAAGTACTTCCATGCATTTTCTAATATGCCTCGTAAGGGGAATGCAATATGGGATATCAGTGTGAATGGTCAAAAGCATCACACCACAGAGATGATTCAGGGGGAAGTGGTCAAATATTTTGAGGACCTTTTCCATGATGGGGGGGGGGGGGGGTGGGGGCTACATTGAGGACCAAATCTGGGTGTGAAGGAATTCCTAGTTATGTTTTCGGAGGACGAAAACAATTCCCTCAATGCCATGGTATGCACCAGCGAAGTCGAGAGGGTGCTTAAAACTTTTTCCTGTGACAAAATTTTGGGACTTGATGGGTGGAATTCAAAAAATATTTCTCTTTTTTTGAACTTTTGTTACAGGATATTACAGACATGGTGGAGGAATCGCAGGATAAAGGCTATATGCATGGGGCGATAAATTCCACATTTATCGCCCTTATTCCCAAGAAAAAAGGCTCCTTCTCCTTTGAGGATTACAGACCGATCTCTCTGTGCAACACCTTATACAAAATCACTTCTAAAATAGTGACTGACAAGATCAAGGGTGCCTTGTCTAGGCACATTTCGAGGGAACAATTTGGTTTCCTCCACAATTGGCTCATTCATTATGTTGTGGCTACCACCCAAGAAATTATTCACACGATCCACAATCAAAGAATAGAGGCGTTAGTCATGAAAGATGACCTAAGAAAGGGATATGATAAAGTGGATTGGGCCTTCTTGAGAATGATCCTCATAAAAATTGGGTTAAACTTCAACATGATGGAGTGGATTATGGGGTGTATCACCAAGGCACCTTTGGCATTTTTATTTAATGGTTTACCTTCAATGTTTTTCAGAGCAGGGAGAGGCCTCAGACAAGGTTGTGCCCTATCACCTTTACTGCTCATACTGGTGATGGATACATTAAGTAATAAAATTAATTCTGTTGTTGGTGCAGGCAATTTTTGTGGTATTAAAATTATGGTCGAAAAAGAAGCATCTCACAACTTCTTTGTGGATGACGTTATGATATTTGGCATGTTGAGTAGGTCATTATGGGCTTATCTCAAACATATTTTTGAGAGGTTTGGCAGGGCTTCTGGAATGATTTCAAATGAAGGTAAGTCAATCATTCTACATTCAGAGGGTGATCCATATGTTGTTAAATAGGTTGTTGATATTTTCTATTTCAAATCCGCACCACTTAAAGACAACTTCATATATCTGGGATATCATTTAAAGCCAAATAACTACAGGGCCACAGATTGGTCTTGGATACTTGAAAAATTCTGGAAAAGAGTTAATAGTTGGTCCTTGAGATGGCTGTCGAAGGGTGGGAGGCTTAATTTTTCTCAGACAGTACTACAACAATTGTCGGTGTATTAGGCTCATATTTTTCACATTCTGAAGGCCATTATAACTCAGATAAATTCAATGATGGCGAATTTCATCTGGGAAGGTGGTAGGGGTGTAGGTAAACACCATTTGCCTTCATGGGATAGCATAACATTGCGAAAGGAAATGGGAGGCTGGGGATTTGGGAAGGCTCTCCTTCTCAAATAATTATGGAGGGGGTTGAACATTCCACGCACATGGAAGGACATTATCAGCTACAAATACCTGAAATCATAATCATCGAAGGTATGGTGTATTCACGGAAGGCCAAGCACAGTGACGGGATCAACCATATGGAATAGGTTCATGAAGATTTGGTATCTGTACATGCAACACATGTGTTGGTCCTTTGGCACTGGTGAAAAAATAATTATTGGTAGAAGTGTTCTTCGTGGAAATGTTGAGATTAATCTGGTGAGTAATGAGCTTCTATTTTCCTTACATGCTCGAGGCATCTTTTATGTGGGACAGGCTATTAGAATCTAGTGTGAGGGATACCCAATTTGGAAAGGGGGAGAATAGTTGAAGCTATGGGATAAATATGCTGAGGAATGGGTCTCGTACACAAATAGTCTAAGATGCCTAGGTTTCTCACTGGTAGACAGGGGAAATTATATAACCTGGGGGGGCACTCTGATTAATAATCAGGTTCAAACCGGAGAAACATATAAGGCGATTCTTCATCATATCAGAGGGCCTGTACAGAAGTGTTGGTTTTTCAAGATGTGGAGGTCGAGTGTACAAGTTACAATCATTATTTTCATGTGGCTCGTATGGAGGGATAAAAATTTAACTTGGGAAAATCTTCTGAAAGAGGTTGGTGTGGACCCAAGGAATGCAGGATGTGTCTGAATTTTGGAGAAGACAACGAACATCTATTTTATAATTGTTCATTCGCGAGACAAACATGGAGGCATATCCAGGAAACATTACACTTTCAGCACAGGGACTTATGTTCAGTACATGACTGTATTTCTTGGTGGGCAGCGAAAGGCACACAATTTCTAAAATTCCATTAATTTTCCACTGGATGTTGTGGTGTGCCCGGAACAGATGGACTTTCCAGGAGGAGGGCAGTGAATCGTTCAGGGTGGTGGTGCAGATTCTTAAATGATGGGGTGGTTTTCGGGGATACAATTCTCCTCCACAGGACATCTCACATCATTTGATACCTTTTCCCATTACCTACCCTGTGGGTTTTTTCGATGGAGCGACACATAATTCACGCTGTGGCTGCGGTGCTTGGCTGAAGCTGAACACACAATGCCATTATAAGATTTATTGGTATGGAGGCCAAGGCACCAACACCAGGGCAAAGGTATTGGTGCTTTGGAGTCTGTTGTGGTTCACAAAACAGCTATACATTGACACACTGTCGGTATTTGGTGACTCTAAGGTGTTTATAGACCAAATGAACAAAAAAAATGTTTTCGCACCCACTCACCTATCACATTGGATGGAGGGTATCTATGAGATGTGGAGATCCTTCTCATAGATATCCTTCAATCATGTCTTCCGAGAAAATAATGGTGAAGCAGACAGACTGTCTAAAAGAGGACTCCAGGGCATTTTTGGTCAGATGCACTATGAGCTTGTTGATGCAACAAGCACATGGGTGACTAGCTCGATGATGTTCTTCTTATGCTAGGATGGAAAATTACACTGATGGCAGTTCGATACTATGCTGTTTTTTGAAGCATTTTTTGGCTATTAATGTTAGATCAAATCGTTGGGATTTTCCACGAAGATGGATGTATATGTTGTATGGATGTTCTATTTTTGGGACTATATGATGATGAATGCGCTGGTACATAATATACACCACACTGTTTTTTCTTCTTAATAATAATAATAATAATAATAATAATAAATAAATAAATAAATATATAAAATAAATAAATAAATAAATAAGAAAGAAAGATTCCGGGGCAATTACAAGTGTCAAATTTAGAACAAATGTCACTTTAAATTTATAACATATGTCACCTTAGAGGAAAATAGCTAATAAACATATGTTATTTTCTGAGATAAAAAAGGTAGACAATTCCTTGGCCTAACTAATTTAAAAAAAAAACACTTTAGATGTAAATATATATAGTTTTTTATTTGTAAAATAAATAAATTATATAGACATGTTAAAAATTAATATTTAGCTTTATAATATATCTTCTTATATAATTTTATTTGAGAATATCTTTTTCACATTTATTATTATAGGTTTATTATATTTATATTCTAATCCAAATTATTTTATTTTTTATTATTTTCCAAAAAATTAAATTATGTTTCTTACATTTTATATTAAAGTTTATTTTGTAGTATGTGATATTTATTGTGTTATTTGAAATGAATAAATAGTATAGAGTTTATTTTGTGTTGATTGATATGAATATGTAATGTAATTTACTCATTATTTATTATTAATGCATCAGATTTGTTTTTGGAAGATATTAATTTAATTTTAATTTAAAAAAAAATATATTTTTCCCATAGTTTAATTTTGTTATTTGTATTATTTACATTTATTTTTCTTATCTTTTATATATTATTCACTTCTTGTTTCCCATGATAGTCCTGCAATGCAATCGCCTCAATTGTACATTACCTCGTTAGCCAAGTACCAGCTGTATAACCAGCCTGCTATCGGGCCTTTAATGCGCCGGATAGCGGCCATTCACCATACATATCCATGCCATAGGTTTGAATAGCATACATCATCATCAACTTTCCCGGCGTGCAATCTCCGGCATTCGGTATCTGTGTTGCTGCCGTGTTCATGCTTCGTAACGGCACTGTCCGTTACCGTCTCCGTTTGCACATGTCGTCCATATCATACCATCGGCACCATCATCTCATACCACCATCCATGCATAATTCATTTTGAATTTTGAATTTGTAATTGGGCGGGCATGTATACCCACCACCTTCCCTTACGATTGCCCTATTTTTGGTCCATTGTTTCATGCTGCTCTTTGTATATTAATGCGCTGAAATATCATTTCTATTGCTTCTTGATCTGATCGATCCATCGCTCACCACCACTACAAACTGGATTCTGGTACGGGTTGAAGTAGCACCTCTCCCTGGCTTAGCTGCTGCTTTTTGTTACAGGATCCGTTGTAGTGGCCAACTAAGGTGTTATTTCAACCCTTACCAGACTCCAATAGGGTTGAGAATAAATTACTTTGCTGCAATAGGGTTGAGAATAAGTTAATTTGCTGCAAGCTGGAGAACTTAAGGGTCTAAAATTTAAGGGATTTACTATTTCTGATTAATTTTCATTCAATGTGGATTTCAAATTGATTTATAGTCATTTTGTTACAATCTGTATCTTCATCTCTGGCAGATTTAATCACCAACCGCTACCTAGACAAAGTTGCTCGCATAACACCTATGTAGGAATGGGGATTAAATTGCTTAGAAACTGAGATTGGACTTGACTTGCAGCATTTGATTTGAAGAAGAAAGTTCTTCTTATATTGAACCGAATGTGAACTTCAACGGAACGACTGTGTGGCAAGAAGAATATCGCAAACCCTTCTTGTACCATCTTCCTTTTAGTCTCCTGTGTCTTATTATTATTAAGGGTATAAATAATAAAGCCAGTAGTTATTAACTCTTGGATGAGTGCACCCTTAACAGTTCCTCTTTTTTTATTTATTAATCCTTTACAGAAACTGCTTTTCTGAGCTGGAGCGGGGTTGATCTTCTGGGATGAGTGCACCCTTAACAGTTCCTCTTTATTTTTTATGATCTTTTATAGAAACTGCCTTTTTGAGCTAGGGCGGGGTTGATCTTCTTGGTTCAGGTAGCTTTTAGGTAAATCCATACCCAATGTGCTGAAGTGGGGTCGATACTCTAGCTTCAGGTAGCTTTAGGTAGCTTTATTCCTAATGTGCTGAGAATGGAATTTGAAGCAATAGTGTTAAAGTCCCACTGATCTACAGCCTAATGAATCACAACTCAAACCTACTGCAAGTAGCATTATTATTTCTCCAATTCCAATACCACTGGTATCAACATGCATATATGCCCTTGGAGAGGCAAAAGCTGACCTGTTCTTAGGGATCGCTCCCAACAACAGCAACAATGGCCAACCAATACAAATCTGGAATCTGGTAATGCGCTAAAGTAGCATCTGTGACTGGCTTGGCTGCTGCTGTTTATAGGATATGTTGCAAAAGGCAAATGAGGCGTCCTCTCAATCCGTGCCACACTCCTATATTGTTGAGATTGGATAAAATTTGCTGCAAGCTAGAGAGCTGGCTGGATTTTATGCCTTTATTCATGCGTAAGTCTACATTGAAGGTGGATTTCAAATTCATGTCTGTGATTCTTGGTCATACTCGTATATGAAAGACAGGTGGGAATTTCCAAGTCTAGGGTTTGGAGGGGACCTGCCCTCCATCCTCCACCTAAAAGTATGTATTGTGATTTTCATAAAGAATTATCTTAAAAAAATCTTTAAACTCTTTTTTAATGTTTTTTTTAACATAGAATTAAGATTTTGATTTGGTTTAAATAATTTTCACTTAGATATTAAATAAATAAATTATAGTTTTAGTAAAATTCCATCATCATTATTACATAATATAATCATATATATAATAAATTCAAAATCAAAATTAAAAACATTTATAAATATGAATATAAAGTAAATTATTTTAATGAAATTTTTTACTGAAAATAATAAATAAAATTTTAATTCTAATCTTAAAACTATTATTATTATCCTTAATTTATAAAAAATAAAAAGCAGATTCTTAAATTAAAATAATGAAAAATAAAATAAATATTAAATAAATTATTAAATATAATTAAATCATTATTATTAATTTGATTATTAAATATAATTACTTATTTTATTCGAGAATATAAGTTTCTATGATCTGTGATTTATAAAAAATAGTTTTTAAAAAATTACATATCAAATTTTATGTACATGCATAAACTTATTAATAATTTCAAATTTTTAAATTTTAATGTATAATAAAAAATCAATCATAATAGAAATTTAATTATACAATATGTATGTTAACCATTATCATTATCATCATCATATACTGAATAATTTAATGATCATGGTAATACAAAAAAATAATTAAATATTAAATATTACTAAATTCAATTATATAGATATGTCTTGATTTAAATAAATATAATGAAACATTAATTAATTAAAAAAATAATTTAAATTTTAAAAAAATTTAGAAATACTTTCATTTCAAATTAATTTTCTAAATACTTTTATTTCACATTATTTTTAATAATAATTAGAAAATTTACATATTAAAAAAAGAGTATATGAAAGTTAAAAAGTAACGACATGTAATTCAGTATTGGTTAAACTTGGAATTAAAAAAAAAACCACTAACTTCGAATAATTGCTTCTCATCCCCAACTCCGTGGCCATTGTTTCTGTACTGTATTCAGTGTTCAATGCTCCAAATAGCCTGAGGATCTTATTCCACAATGCAATGGTTCGTTGGAATGGATTTAATGGATGCCATTAAACAAAATTGTCGACCGTTCAAAAGATTACGAGCAAGTCAAGCGGGGCTGTGGGTAGTGGAGACCATTAATGGCTGTTGCTTTAAGCGCCCATGTCCTGGCCATGGTAGGTACCTGATTTGTGCAACAATCTTGATCAGAGCCATGTGAGATTGGAGCGCCGTGATTCAATTTCGGGGATAGCCTGAGAATATGCCGAATCATGAAAAATATACGTGCGCGCCCAATTACAAATTCAAAATTCAAAATGAATGATGCATGGATGGCGGTATGAGATGATGGCGCCGATGGTATGAGATGGATGACAGCTGCAAACGGAGAAGACAATGACAGACAGTGCCGGTAAGGAGGGTGAACACGACAGCAACACAGATACTGGATGCCGAAGATGGGATGCCGGGAAAGTCGATGTGAGGTCTCCTATTTGAACCTATGGCATGGATATGTATGGTGAATGGCCGCTATCGGGCGCATTAAAGGTCCGATAGCAGGCTAGTTATTGCTTGCCCAAAGTCTTGTCGTCCTCACCCCATGCTATGGCCATGCACCAAGTTAATGATTGGCTTAGTCACTGGTCTTAATCTTTGCATGGAAATTTGGGTGGTATATCTTGGGCAAGCTTTATTTTTTGGACTATATATTATTAAATGTGGTGGGGTATACACTGTTCACCATTAAATTTAAATGAATTTAAATTTAATTGTGGGTAGTATATGCCCAACCACATTTAATAACATATAGCCCAGGAAATAAATTTGCCTATACCATGTTGTTGTGCAAATTAATGTTGAATAACTAGGTATGCAGTATTGACCGCGACTCAGAAAAATAAACAATGATAAATCGTTCTAAGTGGTCGTGAAAATTAATCGTTTCTATGCCCCATTTGATTAATATGTCGTACTCTCAGCAAATTATTAATTTAATCTAATAATCACAACCATCTTTTTAAAATAAATATTAAAATTTCAAAATTAATGATGAAATTGTGAAAATCTTCACAATCTTAAACATCAAAATTATCAAACCCATCATTTTGAAATTCCAACACCAACCTATATGAACATTTAAGTAAAGAAAGTTGTAATATAAGCTTTATAAGTCTATTATAATGGAAGAAAACAAGAAAGATGTTGACAGGTCACCGTATTCAATGGGGTTAGTCGGGAAAAACAACCCTGAAAGACAAATCGTTTCGCGTGGTCCTGGAAATTAATCGTTTTTCTATTGAATTTGGGTGGTGTGCCTTACAATATTCCCCTGAAGTCGGAAAAATAGAAAATAAAACGAATCGTTTGGACCACTACCTTTTTAGCATACTTTTTTAATTGCACGCTCGTGTTTTAAATATATTTTTTGCTTCTGCAGTTCCCCTTGCCGAATCTCCTACAAACCTTTTGGTCGGCCACAAAATCTCCCCCTTTGTTGTGTATTTTCTCTGTCGAATTTGGTTGGTACGCCGTATTGACCAGGACTCGGCGGAAACAAAGAACAAATGGTTTGAAACTGTCAGGGAATCAATCTTTTCTATGTTGAATTGGGTGGGTATGCCGTAATGTGTGGGACAACATAGATATTGTTGATATATATATATATATATATATATAAAACATGTCATAGATGTTACAATTATTGAGTTGAGAGTAGTGAGTGCTTTACTAAGTCTTTTTGGCGGGCTATCAACAGTTCTGGCATATGGAATGACATAATCAAAGCCAAATATTTCCAGGGGGATGCTCTACTAATTATCAGCTGTAATAGTTTTTCTTTTCCTCGCTTCATTTCATGCATTTGGCGCAGTTTCAAGATGATCCTTCCCCACTTTTCTCCTCGCCTTCGCTGGAATTTTCGGGACGGCAGTAGCATTCCCATTGGCGCGACCACCCTCCTCCCGTTGACGCCACAATCTGCTCCAACACAGAGTCTCATTCATGCTCTGTCCATTCGTGGCATATTTTATTATTCTCACGTTATTCACTATTGGTCTCATTCTGCCCCCATATTCAAATCTGCTGATCATCT
Source organism: Pinus albicaulis (assembly GCA_034641835.2). Taxonomy (NCBI): domain Eukaryota; kingdom Viridiplantae; phylum Streptophyta; class Pinopsida; order Pinales; family Pinaceae; genus Pinus; species Pinus albicaulis. The sequence continues at coordinate 129,303 of JAXQQM020076866.1, forward strand.
TGGTTTAGATGGAGTTGATGCTGATGACTGGATTAGTTTCCGGAATACACTGCGTTGTGCCGGCCTTAGCTACACTCCGGGGGGCGACAATATTGTCTGGTATGGGCCTTTAAAAAATAATTCGATAATAGTAAAGGAGGTATACCAGAATTACATTGCCTCATCCCAACAGTTTCAAGTTTCAAATGTTTTCCTTCCCTTCTGGAAGAGGAAAATCCCTATGAAATTACAATTTTTGGCTGGCTGATTTGGAGGGGGAGAGTGCTTACATGGGATAATCTCATAAAGAGAGGTCATCATGGCCCTGGTCGGTGTGTTCTTTGTTTTTCAGCAGAAGAATCTATTTCACACCTATTCTTTTTATGTCCCATTGTTAACAATCTTTGGAAGCTGTTCAGCTCCTTCATTTTGGATCCGACTTGGTCCCCTGCGGATTTCATCTCTGCTGCGCAGGAATGGGACAAACTGCATAGTAAGTATAGATCGTTACCATTTTATTTTATATGGGAGGTCTGGCTGGCAAGGAACAAGATGATTTTCGAACAGATTCCCTTCCAAATTCATCGGGTTTACATGGCCATAAAAACTTGGATGGATGATAGCCCCCCACATCTTTCTGTTGTCGTTGATGGCTCTCGTCGTATTAGACCTCATGACATCTCCATTCCCGCCATTTTCTTTGATGGTGCATCTGCTGATGGCATCACTGGTTGTGGTGCTTGGATCAAGATTTCTGAGCATGAACGTTATCACATCTACTGGAACGGAGGTCCTGGTACTAATAATAAAGCTGAGATTATGGCGCTGTGGGGAGGTCTACTAGTTGCATATGACCTTCAAATCCAAGTGGTAAACATTTATGGGGACTCTCGGCTGGCTATTGGGTGGATATCCAACAATTTTCATATGTATATCCCGCAATTACAAGGATGGATCGACAGGACCCAGAGACTCTCGAATAGACTGAATTGCGAGAACAACACAAGGGCTGACAGGCGGACTTCAGATCCATGAAGATTGCCCAGTTCTCTGATGGCAGACAGATTAGCGATTTCTCCATTCCTTTGCCATGATTTCACCCTCTCTGTTCGGTATCCTTTTTTGAATATTGCTCCCATGACAGAGTATATCGTTTTGGTGACAATAGGTTCTTATTGTTTTTCTCAAGCAGACCCATCAACCTGGTTTTATAGTCACGGGACATAGTGCCTGATTTTGAATCTCAAGCGGGCCTGATTTTTATAGCGTTTTTCTAGAAGTCGGTTTTCTATTGTCTTTATACACAGGTTTATATATCAAGCGAGCGTGTCTTCCGTATATTCAAGCGAGCCGGATCATATACCAAGCGAGCGTGACTTATATTATAAGCGAGCGGGATCATCTTTCATGCCGTTTTTGGAATCAGATATATATTATAAATCCTGCCCGTATTCAACAGTTTCACAAAGTCTTCAACAGAACTGATCAATGCTCATGCGGGCCTGCCTCCACATATATGATCACTACTTGCTTAATTTTGCCATCGGATCATATTTTAACACAGAATGGATAGAATAGGAATATATAATGTTTTTCTCATCCTATTATTCTATTCATTCCCTATTATCAATCACTATTGTATTCTCCTCGTGTTCAACAGCCATCAGGTATGGGTTTATGACGGTGGATGTATCCTTGCCCCTTTGCTCTTATTAGATCCTTTTACATATGTATGGGAAGGATTTTCCCGATAATTTGGAAGCCTACTTATTGTATATGCTCAACTTTCTATACTGAGCACATTTTAATTGGCCATATATGTTGGGACTTCTTGCTGTAGGCTACTCCGCTGAGATATAGTTGACAATGTACTGTTTATATTTTAATATAATCAACGTTTTTTTTTTTTTCTGAAAAAAAAGAAGATATTGACATGTATACATGTAACATGTCATAGATGAAAAAAAAGAAGATATTGACATGTATACATGTAACATGTCATAGATGTTAGTTTAAGATTTATTTAGGTACCATGAATCGATAATTAATTATAAACAAATCGTTTCCAGTGTTCCTAGAAATTAATAGTTTCTATGTTGAATTTGGTTTCTCTGAGTCGGCACATAAAATTGAGTAGATATGCAGAGACCCATTACAGTGGTACAGAGACTACCTATTGGGCGCGCAAGTCTAACGGGAGTAAGGATGAAATTTGATATGGAAATTGTGTGGGAATTTAACCGAGTGGATTGACTGTCATGGAGTTATTTATTTGGGAAATAAAATTTTAAAGCATAATTTAAAATTCTTTAAAATCCTAACCAGTGTCAATATTTTTATTAAAATTAAAAAATATATATTAAATTTGTTTTTAAATTTCCAACATTAATGAGAAAATCGTGAAGACCTTTACAGTATTCAATGTAAAAGTTATTAAACCTATAATTTTGAAAATCGTAAAGAAACTTGTAATATAGATGTAACGTTTACAAGTCTCTTATAATTGAAGGATGTTGAGACGAAACGAAAACAGAGGTCATCGTCTCATCGTCTTCGATGGGACACAAAGGTGAACTAGATGTGGAAGTTAATAGTTTATGTTGAATTTGGCTGGAACGTCATTTTTACTGGTTATTATAGATGGTTGATACTTGTTAATATAATTTAATATAATGTGAAGTTTATGGTGGTGTTAAATAAATTTGTATTTTAAATTTTTTAAAGTTAAATTTAGTGAAACAATTTTAAGTGAGGTAGTAATTTTTTTTTTGGGTTGTTGTTTGAATGTATAGATAAATCCAATATACTAAAAAAGTTTTGTAAAATTCAATTTGTTATTCTAACAAATTTTAGCTATGTCAAAGATTCCAAAACATGAAACAATTACACTACAATGAAATTTATTAGATGCAATTTATCAATTTAAATTTAAAATGTTTCTTTAGAATATAAAATTGTAATTAATAGTTGCAATTTCAATATTATGAGTATTTAAAAATGTTATATTATTTTTTATGTTTTTTTTCCCAGTAAAAATAAAACATTTTATTAAAAAAATAAAATGTTATATAGCATATGCTTTTAAGCATTCAAAAGTATATAGCCAGTTCAACCCAAGAGGCAAAAGAATCCACAAAAAAACCATTCAATGTAATGGAACCACAACCATATCACAAAAAATATGAAAGTCTAGTAACATAGGCCTCCCCAAAAAGGAGAAAACCACCGGGGATAAGCCACAATTTAAAAGCACTGAAAATATCAGGTCAACCACATATACTATAAACATAATCACCAAGTACACTAGCTGATAAGTAGAAATAGTAAAAGAAGAACTAAAACAAAAAAAAATTGCCAATGAAAGATTAGACATTGCAAGGCCTGGTGTCCAACACACGAACATATTCAAATGATTATAACAAATATAAAATTCCAATTTCAAAAAAAATAATAAGAATTTCTATTTATTTGAAATTTTGCGAGTAAAAAAGTTGTGAAAATACATTCATTCTTTCAATAATTATGTAGAGTGTAAACTACAAACAACATACAAATATGTAGAGTGTAAACTACAAACAACATACAAAATTATTATGATGAGCCTATAGAAATTGTCATAAGACATGGAGAATAAAGTAAACTAAAAATTGATAAAGAATAACAATAAAAATAAGAAAATATAAATATATATATATATATATATATATATATATATATATATATATATATATATATATTAAATTTATATTTGATATTTATATATATATATATATATATATACATGTAACACATATAAATAAATGGAATATATATATATATATATATATATATATATATATATATATATATATATATATATATATATATATATATATATATATATATATATATATATATATATATATATATATATATATAACAAATTTACATCACAAAACATTTGAACCTTTTTGCATGTTTTCTAGATCTCACTTTAACATAGATTTAATTTGGTCTATCTTCAATGGTGGCATGCTAAGAATTGTTAATTAATTATAATACATTGGTTAACATAGTTACTAACTTGACAACTCTACTTTTTTAGAATCACAAATCAATGGTAGTTTTTACATTAAAAAATAAATGCTAGCACTCTTTTTTTTTTTTTAAAGTAGTATTTAGATATTTGGACTTTGTAAATTATAAATTTAGTTGTTCACCAATGCTGATTGAATTGACATTTTGAAATTATAAATTATAAGTTTTTTTTTTTGAAATATTATTTTCTTTTCCATTTTTTATTCCTTTTAAAAATATTTATTTTTACTTTTGTTTATTGATATATTTTATTTTTCCTTTTTTAAATATTATAAAAAAAATAGTTAAAATTTTTAAACATTTTAAACAATATTAAAAGTATTATGTCATTTATAATTTTTCAAAATCATGTCTTTAATGAAATTATGTGTTTGGTTGGTTTAGGATACTATTAATTTTAAATAAAACATAAAATACTATTTGAAATCACTTTACATTTAATTTGATATATTTAATCTCACTTTACCCAAAATTTAGATCATAATTAGTTGTATGGAAAGCATAATTAGACTGATAAATTGAAAAATTAAGTTCATACAATTTTTATTTAAACGTGTGAGAGAATCATCTTAAATGAAAACAACTTCTTAATTGGTCAAAAAAATGGAATTGTTCCAACTTACTATAATCATGATTGACCATAAATTAAAAGAAATAAAATATTGTATAGCATATGCTTTTAAACATTCAAAAATATATAATGAGTTCAACCCACGAGGCAGAATAATCGACAAAAAAAAACCATCCCATGTAATGGAACCACAACCATATCAAAAAAAATATGAAAGTCTGGTAACATAGACCTCCCTAAAAATATAGGCTTCCCCAAAAAGGAGAAAACGACCCGGATAAGCCACAATTTAAAATGACAGTAAAAGAAGAACTAAAATGTAAAAAACTATCAAGTGAAAAATTAGGTGTTGTAAGACCTTCTGTCCAACACAGGAACATATTCAAAATGATTATAACAAATTTAAAATTCTAATTTCAAAAAAAAAACTGATAATCATTTTTGTTTATTTGAAATTTTGTGAGTAAAAAAGTTTTGAAAATACATTCATTCTTTCCATAATTGTGTACATTGTAAACGACAAGCCACATACAAAATTGTTATGATGAGCCTATAGAAATTGTCATAAAATATGGAGAATAAGGTAAACTAAAAATTGATACATGTAAATATATATATATATATATATATATATATATATATATATATATATATAATTTAATACATGATATGTAATTAAAATATAACAAATTTACATCACAAAACATTTTAACCCTTTTGCATACTCTCTCTCTATATATATATATGATTTTTCAAATTTAATATATAATATGCAATTAAAATATAACAAATTTACATCAAAAAACATTTGAACCCTTTTGTATGCTTTTTAGATCTCACTTTAACATAGATTTAATGGTGGCATACTAAGAATTGTTGATTAATTATAATACATTGATTGAGATAGCTACTAACTTGACAAAACTCTCATTTTTTAGAAGTACCAATCAATGGTTGTTTTTACATTATTTTAAAAAAAAATGTTAACACTCTCATTTTTTTAAATAGTATTTAGATATTTTGAATTTATAAATTATAAATTTAATTGTTTACAAATGTTGATTAAATTGACATTTTGACATTATAAATTATTAGCTTGTTTTTTTTAAAGATTATTTACTTTTCCATTTTTTTTATTCCTTTTAAAAATATTTATTTTTACTTTTGTTTATTGATATCTTTTATTCTTTATTTTTTAAATATTATAAAAAATAGTTAAAATGTTTAAACATTTTAAACAACATTAAAAATATTATGTCATTTATAATTTTTCAAAATCATGTTTTTCATGAAATTATGTGTTATCGGTCTCCTTTAGATACTATTAATTTTAAATAAAACACAAAATACTATTTGAAATCACTTTACATTTAATTTGATTCATATTATACAATCACTTGACATTTAATTTGATTCATATTATGAAATTGTAAATAAATACATAATATTCGACAATTTTTTAGAATTCATAGACATTTGAAACTCTTATGAAAGTATGTGTTAATAACTCATTTTCATTCAAAATAATTTCCACATATCTGCAACACATATCTGCAACAAGTGCAACCCCAATGACATCTTGATGATGAAATGGCTCTGCGGTTTCGATAGGGTACCTACCCGTCTGTATATGGTTAGGTTCTCAGATAGGGTTAGGGTTTTTCTACCATCTGCCGACCTATGTTATTGTCACGTAGATCCTCCTGTTGCTGTCGCTTCCATTGTCTGGTTGGCGAGGGCTTGGTCAGGTTCATTGCCGATCGTTTCTCGACCATTTGCAATTGATTTGGGTATCTTTCTCAGCTGGCAGCTATGGATGAAGAGCGTGTGGACTACACCTCGGATCCCAATGAGGAGGTGTTGATTTGGACAACCTCCCCACCGCATCTCCCTCCGTCATCCACCCCGTTACCTTTGCTTATACCCTCCTCATCGATGAGTGGCCGTATTTTTTCCTCCATTTCTTCTCTCTCGTTTCTCAACTCCCCATCACAGGGTTTCCATCTCTTGTCGAAATCTCCCTTGTCTTCCTTGCTTGAATCATTTCCCGTATTTTCTGATGCCCCTCAGCCCTCGGAACCGCCTCCCTTCTTCCTGAGAACTTTACAATTTTTGTCCTCTCGCCTTCAGGTATCCCCATCATCTTCGTTGCTAGATGTTGATTCCATACCTCCCCCTATTACATCTTCCAGAGCTAAGACCACTACTATATTTTATGAAATTAGGATTATCATGTATTTTGTTCTCATCATGATTTTCCTCTACTATATTTTCGCCATTAGGAAACATTTCTTGTATCAAATTTGTCAAACCTTCCATGTCTGCTTTTAGATCATTCTTCATGTTTTCCATTTTTTCTTCCATGTCATCCATCTTAGCTTCCACGCATTTCTTAAAAAATACATTTTCACTTTTTGTTGCTCTTTGCAAGAACGAAATTTGCTGCGCTTGCTCTTGTAATTTTGATATGTCATGTTGTATTTCTTCGTCTTCATGAGCCATAATAGAGTCTTCTGAAGGATTAATGGGTGTTGAATTATTTTTAGGGGGAATTTTAGAACTCAATACTGATATCTATTATATAATATGCCCTTGGAATCAATTCAAACTCATTCTTCAAACAAGACTTATGCAATTCCAAAAAAAAAATACACGCCTTTTTCTTGTTTTTCAGAAGCTCAATATTGAAACTAAATTATCTCTATGATTTAGGATCTTCAATATCTGAAATTTGGTCGTATAGTATCTCTCTGAATCTTCTTTCGAATGACACAAGTCTGACATGATTTGGATTCTTCAAAGCAAATTTATGCCCAATCTCCCACAATGACCTAATTATGGACTCGTTCAGTAGAGAAAAATTGTACGACGTTCCACGTGTCATTGTTTCCTCCTTTGGCTATGAAATTGATACACAGGAAACTAAAGTCCATTTACCTATGGTCACTTTTTAAACAATTCCAATCCGATGCTCAGAGAGAGAGTTATGACGATTTTCCCACGGTCACCTCTTTGAGACGAAATTCAGGAGCCTAAAAAAAACCTAACTTCCACAAATCATATCTCTGAAAATATTGTGAACCAAGATCTTAAATTTGTACACAACATTCCTCAAGAGTTTGGCTTCACGTGATAAAAATTTCAGCTTCTAAATCTTCATATAAAAAATTTTATAGCAAAAATTCCACGATGGCCTATTTGGAGCAACAAAACCCTAAAATCCAAAGCTCTGATACCAAATGTTATGAAACCAGCTCTAAAAATAGAAGAAAAGAGAGATCAACACCTTATAAATAAGCCACTTCTAGGGGGAAACCTCCTTTACATTACATAAATGAATAATTATTGGATGATACAAATGATAAAACCTCCTTCTATATATAGGAGTCCATGGGGTCATAATTTAATCCTAGCCGACCTAACAATAATAATGTAAGGGCGCAATAATAACAATATTGGGGTTACAGGGATACAACAATAAAAATAAGGGGTCTACACTAATAGCAATAAGGGACTACACTAGTAATATAGGGACCTAACGTAAGTTCATGATGTGTGCAATAATCTTTATATTTTTATAAAAAAATTATTTTCATGACAACCCATGTCATTATAGAATTAATTCATAAACTCATGAAACATTTGAGAGCCCCATATTTTAATGCAGTTCAAAACAACTTCAACGTTTTATCATTAAGTAAATAATCATAGGATTTACATAATACCTCAAACTAAAAGCGAAATATTTCTATATTCTCAGTTCTCATACCATTAAATTTAGGAAGAATGGATGGAGAATAATTCTTCATAGTGGTAATAGTATTAGTATCATGAATATAAAATTTGAAACAATCCTCCTCTTCATGATAATATCCATCATTTTCTCTTCCTCCTCTTCCACCCCTACCACCTCGACAACCACCTTGAGGTCTTCTACCTACTCTATCTCCACCAATGCTTGGTCTTTCGTCTCCATTATTTGAGAGCACCATATTTTAATGCAGGTAAAAATAACTTCAACGTTTGATCATTAAGTAAATAATCACAGGATCTACATAATACCTCAAACTAAAAGCGAAATATTTCTAGATTCTCAATTCTCATACCATTAAATTTAGGAAGAATGGATGGAGAATAATTCTTCATAGTGGTAATAGTATTAGTAACATGAATATAAAATTTGAAACAATCCTCCTCTTCATGATAATATCCATCATTTTCTCTTCCTCCTCTTCCACCCCTACCACCTCGACAACCACCTTGAGGTCTTCTACCTACTCTACCTTCACCAATGCTTGGTCTTTCGTCTCCATTCTTTACTTCTCCTTCTCCTTCTAGATGGAATGTGAAGTAGAAGGTTAAGTGGCCTGTAATGAAATTATTTGCACAAAATTAGTGGAGAAGGCTTGAAAAAATTGAAAAGTAGGTTGCATGCTTGGATGAAAAGAGATAAAATCAAAAGAACTTATCTTAAACAAAGGCCATCTAAGGAAAAATAAGTTTACTTATGTGAACTAGAACAGGGACATATCCTTGGTGAAGATGAAGATAAGAGAATTGATGAGATCCAAGGATATATTGATTTTAAAACTAATGAAATATTAGTGAATGCACATCATGCAAGAATATATGATGGATATTTTCCTCATGAGGGAAATACTAAATAAATTCCAATTAATGAATTTGTGGATGAAATTCTTATACAGAACAAGGAAACATCCTTGGAGATGAGGAAGAAGAAAAGGAGATACTTATTGGAAGTCTCATTAAATATTGTGAAAGTTCATATCAACATGAGGATTTGATATCTTAAACATCAAATGAGGCCACATAGCCTTATGATTTTAAATCTGACAAATTGTTTATTGTTGTAGGTTTTTATGAAGATGGGAAACCATCTACAATTGTCATAGAAATAGAGGAAAAAATGAAACTAAATTATGTTCCAAATGAAGAAGAAGAAGGAGTCTCTTCACAAAGTATGGAAGAAAGGTATTATCAGAAGCTTCTGATGGAAGATGTAGACTTCGAGGAAGAAGTAGAGCTTTTGGAGGAAGGGTTAGAAAAGGACATGAGTGATGAGTTTACAAGTTCAATTCAAGGTAATTTTATTGTTTTTTGTGAAGAGTTGAAACTTCTTAAGGAGAGATTAGTAGATCGGAACATGCATATTTAATTTGTAAAATTGAAACTAGAAGAAGAGGCAATTGTCTTGGAAGACAATAATAAGGAGGAAGTTATAAGGCATGAGGTGTAGATACTGAAGCGGGTGTATAGAACACACTTTGGTAAGAGTCATGACACTCTTATGCACAAGGGTGATATGCAGTAGTAAGTAAGTGATCAAATTAAGTTTAAGCACACAAGGATAAAGTTGGATGAGGAAATTGACAAGTTGTGTATTATGATGAAAAGGGTGATTAGGAGAAGATACACTAAGAGGAAAAGGATAGCTAGCAGCAAAGTACAATTAATTGAGAAGATTTTCATCAAAAATTAAAGTTTACGAGAGTAGTATAGAATTTAGAATCCATGAGAAGTGAAGGAAACATCAATAGTAGGACAAAAACATGCAGGGAAAAATGGAAAACTACAACATCGGGTTTGGGATCCAAGAGGATTGTTACATCAAGAGTTTATGAACAAGAGCTCATAATTTTTTATACTGTGGGAGTCTAATGCAAATGCTTAGAGCTTCTAACCGAGCAAGTTTTTGGAGGAAAATTTTCCAAAAGGGGGTCTCAAAATTTCGAGAAGAATTCATATTATTCTATGTAAATATTATATTGAGTTGATTTATTCTAGGAAATCTAATTGAATGAACAATGAGTCTAGAATCCATTTTAATAGGTAATATTTTGTTGATATGTTAAAGAAATTATTCCTTGTAAAGCATGAGAAATTCTAGAGATAGATTGAGTTATTTTAGGATTTATAAAAATCTGATTTATGGGTGATTAATAGAGTGATTTTAGGATCTAAAAAACTTGTAATGTTTCTAAATTCTATCTATTGTAAGCCTACAAGCAGTAAAAAAGAGAGTAAGAGTGAGCAAGAGAGAGGATGGCCAAATGAATGTAAAATCACGCCATAGTGCCATAGTGAGTGAATGGAGAAAAATGTTGTTTTTTTTTTTTTTAAGGTTATATGTATAGAGTTTTGATGAATGAAATTAAATGCAAGCATCCTTATCCTTATAATTCTCTCTTTGTGTATGCATGAATGGAGAATTTTAGCATCTCTGTGTGGTATTGAATTAAGCAGGGTTTCATTTCTATGTGAATACTAAATCTAATGATAGATTTATGTGTAAATTTTTCATATGAATGATATTATTCTTGTGTCAAGGGTAAGATACAATCTCAAATACAATGATGAAAAAATAAATTTTGTGCAGGTATAATTAATCTCTTTTGTGTGAGAGAAGGAGAATGGAAAAGGTGAGATTTCATTAAGGAAACTTGGTAAAAATATATGAAGATTTTATTCTTTATATTCCATTTACAGAAGTTAGAAGGGACTTAGAAGAAGTTTGTAGTAGCTTGTTTATACTTAGAGTGAAAATTCACTATGTGACGAAAAGATGAAAGGTTGAAGCCTTCATGGAATCTCTACTAAGATCGAACCGATATGAGAATCCTGAGAAAAGAGCCACTAGTC